>JAAIXJ010000407.1:0-92890 GCA_013403705.1 Heliconius hermathena | reverse complement strand
TTCCGATATATATAATATAATATAAAAAGAAATACAATATAAAACATTTTACAGACTGAATGTATTATTCAAAGCTTCGTGAACTCAAGTCACGTAGAGACGATAACCGAGACAACTTTACAAATATCTCTATAGCACGTGACGTGACGTGATGACAGGATGATAGCCACGACAGGATTAAGTGGAACTAACTGTTTTATAAGCTGGAATGAACGGTGATGATGATGGTGATGGTTTATTTCTTGGTTTAGCTTCACTTTATATACCGCATAGCAGGGTAGGTTAATGGAATATAGTGTTAGGACCCTCCGTTCATCAAGCATCGTCCAGATTTAAAGACATTGCGTGTTGAGTGGCGAAACTCAACACTGCGGTTTATCTGGTTACCAAAGTGAGGAAGTGATGAAATAATTTATTTCCGCGATTGGAAATCACAACCAAAACTGTGGCGTCCACAGTTCGACACCGTGTACCGCTGCGCCACGATGGCGTTTTCAAATATACATATCACTTTTTTTTGGCTTTACGCTGTTTCACGCACTTTGCTAGGAAGGCAGAGAACTTGGGAGGCTAGTAATAAATATTGGGTTCCCGTTAAGATACCTTAGATTCCCACATACCATCGAATTCTTGGGGCATTGCGTGTGGCAGAACTAAAATCTGCGCTTTGTCCCGTTACCAGAGCGAGGAAATTAAAATATTAAATATTTCATGCCATTGTGTGGGAATCGAACCTAGAACGATCGTGATTACAGTCGCACATTTATACACCTGCGCAAATTCATAGAATATATAATAAATTTAATGGACCAGAGATAATCCTATAAGACACTTTGTTACCCACTTTCCGCACAAACCTCCTCCTTTTTCTATTATCCGATAGAAAAAAAGAAAATATATTTAAAATAAACCCCCAAGTGGGAAACGAATCTACAACAAATTCGTATAAAAAAAAGACAGATACTTCCCACCGTAAGAAAAACTCGTCTACAATAATATAGAAACGTTTTTTTTTTAAATATTAGATATTATTTCTATGAAACATTTGAAGCAGCCGGCAGCGATCTCAAAAGCTTTCAATCCGGCGGATGCAATCATTACTAGAAACTACTAGGTATTAAATGGAAAATATTGTATAGTGAACTTGACTATGTCTTCATTTACTCTATAAAAGTATATGAAACTATAGTGACTGTAAAATTGACTGGTTGTGGGTTCGATCCCCACTCGAGGAAATTTAATATTTATTTACGTTTATTTCCTCGCTCTGGTGTCGAGGCAAAGCGAGGCGTTGAGTTTCGTCACTCAACATGCAAATCCTCCAGAACTCGGCGGAAAGTGAGGAACTGAGTGTCTTAACATTAGGTTCCCGCTACAGCGTGACGCTATAGCGTTTAGTAATTATAATTCTTATTTTGTTTAATATATTGTATTTCTCTTACTAAAGAATCACACTAAGACACTCCGTTTCTCATGTACCGTCTAATTTTTGAGATACATAATATGAACGAACAAAGTGAAGCTACCGTGAACTGTCAGATGAGATCTCGCATTGTATCCACAAAGGCTGGGGGTTCGATCTCCATTCCGAGAAGTATGTATGTTTACCTAGTTTAAAAAAGTATTAATTTTTCCTAGTTTAAAAAAGTATTAATTTTTCCTAGTTTAAAAAAGTATTAATTCTTCCTGTCTTCCAGCAAGACAAAACGCAGCGTTGGGTTCCGCCAATCAAATTGTAAAATCTCTAGAAATCGTTTGAATATTGAAACTGTGAGGGTTCTCTCTGCTATAATTAATAGAATTCCTAATAAAAAAAATATAATTTTAAACAAAAAAATATATATATTTTAGCAACCCAATACTAATTCCGTAAAACAATATTATTATACTACAGGTATGATAGTTTACGTAACCGCTCACGTCGCGTTATGGAAGTACGGTTTCAAATTGCGAAACATAATCGGTATTTTAATATAATAAATTTTATATAGATTAGTCAAGCGTACGTGCTAGTTAGTAAACTTTGTTTATTTTTTTATATTTTAAACACGCTTTTATTTTTTTTAATTTCACCCTGTATATTTGTATACACATATATAGCGGGGTAGGCAAAGAAACTTATCTATCTATATATATATTTATATATATATCATCTCAATTTCTACAGCTTCACGCTGTATCCCGCACACAGCAGAGGCCGAGGGAACCTAGTGTTAAGACACTACGTTCCCCACTTTCTGCCGAATTCTGGAGGCATTGCGTGTTGAGTCAAGCAGAACTCAAAAAAAATTCTCAATTTCTATTTTCTGAAACATCTTTTTATTAGATAACGTATTAAAAATTTGTGAATAACAGTATTTGAACCCCTGATCACGCGAAGCTTTGTTTTATTTGTTATATATTATATAAATTTTACAATTACTCAGGGTACAAAATACTAGAAATATTTAAAANTTTTTTTCTTCTTTTTCAATAATTAATTTTAACGTTTTGTTATATTGCTTTATTTTTGTTTATGTCATCATAATTATATGTCATTGATGAGTATTTTCACGTTTGTCATCGAAATAGTGTCTTAAGGGGCAAAGATGCTGGCAGCTGTGACACAGTTTATACTAGTACGGCTGCCAACGCTCACCTCTACTAAATTGTTGTATTGTTTTTCCTTATTGCATCAAAATTAGAGTGTATATGTAACATTTAATTACTGAATAAAGCATTTATTATTATTATTATTATTACTATATCTACCAGAGTAAATAAGTCAAATAAAATCAAAAGTGGGGAACGGAGTGTCTTAACACTAGGTTACCTCTGCCTACCCTGCTGTGTGCGGGATACAGCGTGAAGCTCTTAAATAATGCTAAATAAACACAAATGTACGGACCCACGAAATTAATAGGTAATTATATATTTATTTAATATTTTCGTTTCGTCACTCCGGCACCAAGACAAAACGCGGCGTTGAGTTCCGTTGACTAACAATAAAATATTAACATAAAATGATTACAACACAATATGGTTTTATAGCGTCATGGAAGTGAAAGTAGAGTGGAACCCTATTTTGGATTGGAATATTCATATATTCATATATGCTAATATAGACGATCTAGTGCTTAACTGGTCTTAGCTGCAACGTTGATTGATATCTGGAACGGCCACTGTAGAAGTAATGGTGGTTGAAAGTAGGACTAGATAGGCTTATAATACTATAGGTATCGTATTAACATAGTGCTTAGTCAATAGTAGATATTAGACAAAGCGCGGCGTTCGGTTCCACTTAACACGCAATATCTCGAAATTTGGGAAATGGAGTGTTTTAACACTAGGTTTGTTATGCCTATTCTGATATGCGGGAAAAACTGGGAACCTTTTTTTTTTTAATTTTAAAGTATCTGTGCGTACAGGTAGATATATTATAGTATACGACATTAGTTTTCGATTCATATTGATAAATTATCGATTCACCTTCATTCTCTCAGCTTTATTTAAGTACTTATACGGTTAATTTAGGTTCAAAAATATTAATATTAAAAGTTTGACATTCCACCAGTGAGACAACAAAGAGATCTCTAAATTATAACATCTCTACTATACTTCATAGTAATATAATAAATGTGAGAGTAAGTTTGTTTGTTACGCTTTCACGCCAAAACTGCTCAACAAATGAAACTTTGTATACATATTCTTAGGGGTATTAGAAAGGACAAAGGATACTTTTTATTAAAAAAAAAACGACTGGTTGCGAGTTCGATCCCCTCTCGTGGTAATGAAATATTTATTCAAATTTATATTTTTATTTTTTCGCTTTGGCGTCGAATTCCACTACTCAACACACAAATCTTTCCACGATTTGATGGTAAATGGGGAACGGAGTGTATTAACATTAGGTTCCCTCTGCTTATCCTACTGTGTGCAAGATATAGCGTGAAGCTGATTTCATTTTTTTTTCTTTAGCTATAACATAAAAAATAGTTAAAGCGAGCAAAGTCTCTAGTATCTAATATAAAAATCCAAAATACAACAACACTGTCTATCGGTTTTGAAAAAATCGTTTATCCCAGACTAGAGACCACTTTCGCTTGACCCGCTTTGTATTGTTCATTGTTCATACTCACGAACGGTACTATTGGTGGAATTTGGAAATTGAACCTTATACCACTTTATAATAGGGATTAGGTGAATTAATTCTAACAGTTCATATCGGCATTGCGTCAAAATTAGCCTTTTATCAAAGTGTAATAGGTAAAGACATTAAAAAGTAGTCTCTATCGTTTTTAGTATTTGGTAAAGATATCGTAAGTTCTGGTAATTACTAAAACATCGTATATTCTGAGACCGTCGCGGAGGCACAAGCGTGTGACTGAAACGCGACAGTTGTGGGTTCGATTTCCACTATTAATAACTTCATTTCTTCGCTCTGGTACCACGGCAAAAGCGTGGCGTAAAGTTCTATCACTCAACACGCAATGCCTCCAGAATTGACGAATTCGGGGAACGTAAATGACATAATGGGAACGAAACTGTTAAGACACTCACTAGACTCCCAGGTTCCCTTTGCTTACCCTGCTACTTGCAGCTACAAAAAAAGCACTAACCGTACTTTACATAGCTACTGAGCCACTTAAAGACCCATATTCATTACATACATACATTTCATATTACTTTTTGCACTAAAACAACTTGAACTTGCATCATTTACAAAAAAACTAGCTATTGCAGCAACGAGCAAACCCACTCCCATACACCACGTCTGGTTTAACCAGCTGGTTGGCTTTGGAAAAATGTAATATAAAAAAATATTTGAATGTATTTATTTGGTCAATGATTGCAAAAACTTTAATTTTGTTGTCCACCTGTTTATCTTAGTAGATAATCGTGGTGCAAGGGTGCGATTGGAAGCGCGACAGGTTAAGGTTCGATTCGTACTACTATTTCGGAGAAATTAAATATTTAATAATTTCAGTTTCACGCATTACATTAATAATTCGTCCTTGTGACCTTGCTACGTGCGGGATACAGCGTGAAGTTATAAATAAGAGTTGACAGCGTAGCAGTACGGCAGCGTACCAATAAAATAATAAAATTTAAATTCAATCAAAAAAACCGATTTCAAACAAAAAAATAAAAAATAAAATGCAAAATTGCAAAATTTAAGACTTATACGATTTCCTCATGGATGGCATTGTTAGAATTGGACCAAATTAAAATATGAGCAGACGGAAAGCACTAGCTGTTAAATAAAAAAAGAACTATCATAATCGGTTAAACCAGTCAAAAGTTCTGAGGTAACAAACTTAAAGAACAATACAGACGAATCGAGACCTTTCACAGAAGTCGGTTAAAAAGAACAAAACATAACAACTGTGTGGTACAGTGGTCAGTGTCAGACATTCCTTTAACGCTATACATAGTTGCATAAACTAGTATTACTAAAAAAACCGTAATTCACCGGATGTCACGTTACTACCATTCGAATCCATAGGTCGCTGGTTCAATCCGGCTCGAAGGACCAGTATTGGGGTTACTAGTGGTTTGTATTAGTGGACTGTATAATTTGACATAGGCGTTTAATAAAGAAAAATAACAAAATAAAATTCGGTATGCTTGCGACGCCTGATTCAATTGCAATGGTAGCTGTCGTTGGTAACAATTTTGTCCGCGCATGTACACAGCCAAACAGCGCCATCCCGCGGCATCAGTTCCAAACAGAGAACCTCCTCCTTTTACAGAAGTCGGTTAAAAATACCAAAACACAACAACTGTACCACAAGTGTCAGACATTCCTTTAAGTCCATACATAATTACATAAACTAGTATTACTAAAAAAAACCGTAATTCACCGGATGTCACGTCACTACCATTAGAAAAAACCGTACTTGGTCCTTTCCATACAAAGCTTTTAATTGACGATTTTAATTATTAAATACCGGTGTTAGCTGTTTGTGTGTTGTTTAAATGTGAAGTCGGTTGCTTTTAAAGGAATTATGTGCATATTCTAGCGAGTTTCATATAACTACTACTATATATCTATATAAAAAGTCAGTGAGGTCGTGCGATTGTAAAGGTTGTACGGTTGTGGGTTCGATTTACGATCGAAAAAAATTTAATATCTAATCGTAATCGTAAGTCGTGGCGCAGCGGCACGAAGTGTGGCTGTAAAATCGACTGGTTGTGGGCTCGATCCCCACTCGAGGAGATGAAATATTTACTTAAATTTATATTTCTATTTCTTTTCTCTGGTGTCGAGCTTAAGCGCGGCGTTGAGTTCTGCCGCTCAACACGCAATGCCTCCAGAATTCGGCAGAAAATGGGGAGCGGAGTGTCTTAACACTGGGTTCCCTTTACCAACTCTGCTGAGTACGGGATACAGCGTGAAGCTGATTGATTATGCTTATGTTCGCCAAAAATGATGCCGACAAAGCGTCTCATTTATTTCAGTTATTACTCGAGCAGGGCGAATTGTTTTTAGTTTTACCTCTGAAAGAGAGAGAGAGATCCTCCATTGAGACACGAAAGTAAATTCCAATCTTAAAATAAACATTTGTATAGTTCAAACGGGCGAAGCCGCGAGTGGGTCTAGCGACCGTATTCAATAAATGTACCCAAGGGTAGCCCGTCGCAGTGGGACAGGGTCTGACTGAAATCGCTACGGTTGTGGCTTCGATTTCCACTCGGCGGTGTTTTAATTTCTTCGCTTTGATAAAAACACAAGCTAAGTGTAAAGCAGGGAACGGAAGTGTCTTAATGAAGACGATGTGACTTAACACTAGGTTCTCAGGTTCCTTCTACATATGAGATACATCATAAAGCTAAAAACTTATATATTTTTATTTAAAAAAATTAAATTAAATCAGCTTCACGCTGTATCCCGCACACGGTAAGGTAGGCAGAGGAAACCTAGTGTTAAGATACTTCATTCCCCACTTTCCGCCGAGTTCTGGAGACATTGTGTGTTGAGTGGCGGAACTCAGCGCCGCGCTTTGCCTTAACACCAGTGCGAAGAAATGAAAATATAAATGCAAATAAATATTGCACTTCCTCGAGTGGGGATCGAACCCACAACCAGTCAATTTTACAGTCACACTTTGTGCCCCTGCGCCACGATTAGCCTCAATTAATTAATTATTAGTTTTTAATTATTATCCAAAATTATAAATAAGTAGGAACGTGCATTGTCGTACGTATTTTATGAATGCGTCAGCGTGCAGCGTTGCGTTAGCTTAGCAGTGCGCGGATATTGCCAAATACCGGTATCTTATATCCAATTAGTTGGTGATATAAATAAATAATGTAAAGACGTGGTGTTGACGTTCAAATCCATTTCATAGAGTATTATATTTAGATAATTTTAAGACTAAATTTACGATTTTGACCGAGTTTGATTTTCACTAGGGGAATGTTTAATTTTTTTTCGCTTTGATGAAAAGACAAAGTGCGGCGTTGAGTTCCGCTGTGTGCGCAGTGTGTTACTAGGTTCTCTCTGCAATATGCGGAATACAGAGTGAACCTAAAATGAATATTAGTTATTTCTGAATATGGAAAGTTGAAACAAGAGTATTGTTTCATAAAGACACCTCTGATTAATATGTATTAAAATGCGGGAACATGTGAAGATAATAAACAGCACTTTTTATTTCAACATTCTTTAAAATAATTTAATCTTAAAAAAAATATTTAGAAACGTAGAATTGCCTGTGGAGTAGTGGAAATCGAGGCCGTGCTACCATCGAGGAAATGAAAATATTTAACGTTACATTCTTTCGAGTGGAAATCGAACACCCAACCTCTGCACGCATGTGCTCCTGAGCCACAATGGTCACTTTTACATTGATAACATACATACACTTAATAAACGATAGAGATTTCGAAACTTCGAATAAATAATATGAGAAATGAAAGGAAGCCACATAATATAGCACACGCTGACGTAAGTGAGAAATAACAGTAGAAATGCTTCGCAAAGTAGGCAATATCTTAGATAAGCATCGTTCAGTTCAAATAAAGATTTGGATCTGATGAACTGGGTCGTTAAGGCCACCGGTACGATAACCTTTTAAATTTTACTAGTTTTTTTAGACTTTTCTCGTGAATTTGCTTGTATTTTTTTTATTTTAATGTAAATCCTCAAAAACAAAGCTATCGGTAGAAAATAAATAAGAGAAATCTAACATAGGTTTATGTGGCGCAATAATAATCATAACAACGCAGCGGGACAACGTCTGACTGAAGACACGAGAGTTATTGGTTTGATTCCCATCCGGTTCAAGGAATTATTTTAGTTTCTAATTCTACTAACACGAAAAAGCCTGGCGCCGAAGTCTGACTCATAATATCTCGAAGACCAAAAATCATTCTTCTTTACACTATTTACTAGTCTTTACACTAGGTTCCCTCATCCTGCCCTGCTATATGCGGGATACAGCGTAAAACAGAAACAAACCACTTTAAAATAATATATAGACACCTTAAGCATAAAATGTAGGTCAGTTTGTCTCGATTCATCAAGCATTTGGGTGGTCTGTACCTACCTGAGTAAATCGATTACGAAGACTTCGGTCACAATGGAAGGACATCAACCGTAGAGGAAATGTCGTTGAAAATTTAAAAATAAAAAAATCAATCCGCTTCACGCTGTATCCCGCACATAGCAGAATAGGCAGAGGGAACCTAGTGTTAAGACACTCCGTTCCCCACTTTCCGCCGAATTCTGGAGGCATTGTATGTTGAGTGGCGGAACTCAATGCCCGTTACCTCGACGCCAGAGCAAAGAAATGGAAATGTAAATTTTAAATAAATATTTCATATCCTCAAGTGGGGATCGAACCCACGAACAGTTGCGTTTACAGTCACACTTTATGACCGTGCGCCACGAATGGCCTCAATTTAGCTTGAATTAATAGTTTTAAGGTTTTAGGTTCGCGGATCAGTGCCTAAATTTGTTTTGAAAGTAAATTTTTCATTTTAAACATGAAATGGTTAATTGAAATCAAATATTATTTTGGTTTAAATGCAAAACCAAATTATTTTTAGTAGAAAAGTGGAGTTTTTCGTATTTTGGGTTTATTTATTGGGTGATGTATTTCAATTTATTTCTGGAAGGGAGCTTATTTCCAACTTTATTACAGTAAAATTTATTACATCAAAAGGTTAACAAACATAAAAAGAATTTTTCATTTTCGCTTCTGCGATTAGCACATTCAACCATACACAACATAAATATATGCACTTTAAAAGAAATTACATCATCAGATTAGTCATAACAGTAATAAATTATTTACTTATATTTTATTTTTGTAATCGTTTATTCATAAAGTAACAGTACTAAAATAATTCATGAGACCAGTCGTGGCGCAGTGGCATGAAGTGTGACTGTAAAACCGACTGGTTGTGGGTTCGATTCCCACTTGAAGAGATGAAAATATTTACTTAAATTTATATTTCCATTTCTTCGCTCTGTTGTCGAGGCTAAGTGCGGCGTTGAGTTCTGCCACTCCACACGCAATGCCTCCAGAATTCGGCAGAAAGTGGGGAACGGAGTGTCTTAACACTAGGTTACCTCTGCCTACCCTGCTGTGTGCGGGAGACAGCGTGAAGCTGATTTTTATTTGAAATAATTCAATTATTACGATATATTTTTTTGTGATACATGAACCTATACCAATCTTATATATTAAAAAACTATTTTTCAAAATTAAAAGATTATACTTTCTATGTTAGATACTCTCTCTCCTCTTGTGCAACTTGTAAAATAATAATTTATAGTACACTAGCGGCCCGCCCGCAGCTTCGCCCGCTTAAGATCTAATAAACAGAAATGACTTCTAATATGATTTTTATTATTTTAATCTGTAATATTCTTTTGATTGTTTTGAATTAAAAAATACGACCAATGTTGATATTTGATATTTATAAAAATATACATAAAGCTAATTATTTCTTATACGTGTATACTTTTGTAAAATTACGTTCTTTTTACCTATGTAATGTACGTCTCATCATAATTTTAAAACTGTTAAATGTGCTGATGTCAGTGAATAATTTAATTTACTCTTTCAGAAACAGCCTTAAATGTTAAATTATTGATTTGAAGAATTCATAATGTTCTTTGTAAAATAACTGTAATAATTGCATATTAACTCCTGTACAGTTCAATTTACTCCTGTACGTGTTATTAGTTAAATATACAATTAAATATACAATTGGTAAATATGTAGTTATTACAGAGTACACGTAGAAAGGATGTTTTTAGGCACTTTTATATAGATTTATTTAAAACGAACGAACGAACCGAAGAATCTATGTATTTACTTAATATTTCTTTCAAGATCAAATCGATCTTTATCTATGTGTTGAATTAATTACGACTTAATCTTAACTGTTATTTAACCTTAACTAACAATTCAATTTTGTTTATGTTGTTGTTTGTACTCTGAACAATAGTGCTTTAAAAATATATATTTTTATCAACAGTCATATAACCGACACGTTTCGAATGTCATTCTTTAGCCAGGAATCTTACCAGCGCGATTGCTATATAACATTCGCAGGCAAACTAATGCCTTGAGTTCATTCAAATGACGATAACTTTTTTTTAATGAACCGATCTTGATAAAACAAACTTTCAATGTTAAGTTAAGTTAAAACATAGCAATTGGTGTAACTTTTAAGTAAATCGGTTCAGTACTTTCAGAGAAAAATGTGACCATACAAATACAGACAGACATACAGAGAGAAAAGAAATTCAAAAAAAAAATTCTTTCTATTATTCTTTTTAAGTGTCCCTATATCCATTTCAGTCAAAATTACTAATTGTACAGACAACATATTTTTACTGTTTTATTATATATAGAGATTACCCAAGTTATACTAACGTACATAGAGTAATCTACGATATAGCATAATAATTATAGAGCAATGGATGAAAATATAGATTATAAAGATAAATCTCTAATACTCGAAAAAAACCAGGATCAGCAACTACCACATATCTAACAGTATTTTACTTCAAAACAGTAAAAACTGGCGAGCACCTGTAAAACCATTCTACCACGAGACAAGAGAAAAGTAAATCAGAATTGCGCAAACTACAATTGCGTTAAATCGATTTTCATACTATTCCACTGTTACTATTCGATTATAACCACATTTTGTATTAAATTGAAGAAATTTTGATCGATTTTTTAGAATACACTCCGTTAGGCACTTCCCGCCGAATTTTGGAGGCATTGCGTGTTGAGTGGCGCAACTTAACGCCGCGCTTTGCCTCGACACCAGAGGAGCGACGCCACAACCAGTCACGTTAACAGTCAAACACTTGTACCACTGCGCCACGACTGGCCTCAATTTTGAATGTAAAATAGAAATATATCATTATTTCATAATTTGGAGTTTTAGATATTTGTAAATGTCGACTTTAAAAATCGATCAATAATCGATTAAGTGCGACCGCAAAAGGATGAATCATTTTGTTTCTATTGGTTTATTTATTTAGTTAAACTGTTTCGCTGTAGAACCAGTCTTTGTTATATTTAAAACAAAAAAAAACTTCGAAGTCGTCGTGGTGCAATGATACAGCGTCCGTCTGTACAAGGGACGGTTGTGTATTCGATTACCACTAGGACAAATGTATTATTTAATAATTTCTTTTTCTTGTTCTGGTAACGAAGCAAGCGCGGCGTGGAGTCTCGTCATTTAACACACATTGCCTCTTTAATTCTGTGGAAAGTGGAGGATGAAGTGTCTTAACAATAAGTTCCCAGGTTCCGTCTGCCTACCCTGTTATGTAAAAGTTATGTTAAAACAATCTATTCTATAGTTAAAAGCAAAGGCATTATGCATATATAATATACTTACATTATAAATCTACATTACTTAGGAAGCTGGTTAGAATCTCTTCAAAATGACTTCCGATATAATTTTTTTGTCACATAGGAACATCATTAACGTAACATCACTAGTACCCCGGTTCCCACTTCCGGCTTGAAAGCTCATTCTTTATCAACTTCCGTGCAGCGGGCGGGTGTTATTATACAACTTTTTAGTTTATATTAAGATTTCCTGGAACTGTGTGTTTTTTTTAATTATAAAAAATAGCCAATTTATGGATTTGGGCGGAAATTGGAGAACTTTTCACAATTTTAATTTATCTGCCTTGTAGAATATGGAAGTGATATAAGAAATAATGCAGTATTAAGTATAGTAATTAATTGAAGAATAATTTGTAATCAAATTTAGAATTTAATCAGTTTGTGATTAAAAAAACGTGGTGGGAACGTCTTAACACGAGGTTCCCTCTGCCTACTCTGCTGTGTGCGGAACACAGCGTGAAGCTGATTTGATTTTTTTTTGATAAAAAAAATACGAAAGGCCAATGTCTTTTACATAAACGGTAAGCTGAAGAAACCTACTGTTCACTCCATTACTTCATTAAGTGGCAGGACTTAACGCCGCGCTTAGTCGTCTTACCAGAGCGAGAAAATGAAAATATTTTCATTCCCCTGAGTGGACATCGAATCCACAACCGTCGTGCTAACAATCAGACGGGTTCATTACTCGTAGGAACTCTACAAAATCTTGAAAAGTTGTCTTCCCACGTTGAAAACGATGGAAAAACCTAAGATTTCTTTTAATAAAATAATAAGGCTATATCCGTGAAGTTCAGTCCGGTTTACGTAGGCGTCGACTGACTCACCGCTGACCTCACCGGTGGCCACAAAGGCTTTCGAGGACCGCCTTTAGTCATACAGATCTCCTTTAGAATCAAGTGTTATTGAAATTAGTACAGTTGACTTTGAATCATAAATGGAAATTTAAAAAAAAAAACCTTGAAAATAGTTTATTTTGAGTATAGACACTAAAAGTAAATTGCACAAATATATTATTAATATTATAAATGTACAAATCTGAGAGGATTAATGGATGTTTGGCTTTGTTTCATATAAAAACTACTGAACAGATTTAGATAGTACTTTACAGTACAATAGCTTATTTATCAGAATAATATATGTCATTCAGTCTTAAAGTAATACTAATAGTATTTAAATAATAATAGTACTTAAATTTATATTTCTATTTCTTCATTCTGGCGTCGAGCCACTCAACACGCAATGCCTCCAGAATTCGGCAGAAAGTGGGGAATGTCGTAACACTAGGTTCCCTCTGCCTACCCTGCTCTGCGCGGGATATTATTATTTTCCTCCTATTTCCTACTTTTTGATACATTTAGATTCCAACTAATTTTTAATTGAAAGTGAAAAATTATAAAATAGTGTCGTTTTTTTGTTTCGATGGTCTTTATGTTAAATTATGCTTAGGTAAGCCATGGTGCGGCGTTGAGAACCGCCGTTCGACATACAGGGTCTAAAATAAAAAAATATATACCCAAACAAAAAAATCCCATAAAAACACATTCGACATAATTTCTTTCTAACAATGCTTATTTCGGTATAAAGAGAGCTTCCGCTACTATTTCCGTCGGCCGTTCAAAATAGAATGCAATAAATAATTTTAGTTTTCTACAATGTATAGAATTAAAAGCAAGAGGCCAGTCGTGGCGCAGCGGCACGAAGTGTGACTGTAAAACCAATTGGTTGTGGGTTCGATCCCCACTCGAGGAGATGAAATATTTACTTAAATGTATCTTTCCATTTCTTCGCTCTGGTGTCGAGGCAAAGCGCGGCGTTGAGTCTGCCACTCAACACGCAATACCTCCAGAATTCGGCAGAAAGTGGGGAACGAAGTGTCTTGACACTAGGTTCCTTCTGCCTTACCTGCTGTGTAGGCGGGATATTCTTGGCGGGGAATCTTTGAATAACAGATTATTCATATAATAATAGATGGATTTTCCGTAATACGTTTTTTCTTATCACTTTAACTGTTAAGTCATTTATAGTTTTGTTTGATTTCAAACTTAAGAAAAATAATGAAATATATGTACTATATATTTAATATTTTGAGACCCGTTGTTGCGCAGACGCCCAAGCGTCTGACTGTAAACGCGACTGGTTGTGGATTCGATTCCCATTTGCGGAAATTTAATATTAAATATTTCAGTCCCTTCGCACTGAGGTCGAGGCAAAACGCTACATCTAATAATACGAACAAACTATAATAAAAAATTAGCTTAACGCTGTATCCCGCACACAGCAGGGTAGGCAGAACCGTAGAAAGGCAGGAACCTAGTGTTAAGACACTCCGTTCCCCACTTGCCGCACTTTGTCTCGTCACCAGAGCGAAGAAAATATAAATGTAAATAAATATTTCATTGCCTCGAGTGGGGATCGAACCCAAAACCAGTCGATTTTACAGTCACAATGACTACTCACAGACCGTAGTGTTTGGCGCTCCGTTCTCTCTGATTACCCCGCTAGGGATAAAGCGTGAAACTAAGTTAAGTTTGTGCCTCTGCGCTACAACTGGCCTCAACAACTATAATAATCACATAATTTATTATAAAAATGGATGTATTTATCATTTCACAGTAACCACTATAAAATATATTGTATTGTGTGAAAGTGTTTGTTTATTACATCGTCGCCGTAGCCGATGATAGCTGTCCATGCCGCATTCCTACCTGGCTGTCATGGTTGGAATGACAATTATAAAGTATAAAATAAGAGAGAGTATACTCGCTCTGGTAACGTGGCGAAGCGCGGCGTTGAGCTCCGCCACTCAACAGGCAATGCCATCAAAATTGGGCGGAAAGTTGGAAACGGAAATGTCACAATTCTTAATACTAGGTTCCCATTTGCCCTCTACCTATTGAGCTCTGCGCGGGATATAGCGTGAAGCTGATTTTTTTTATATATATTTCATAATTTACGTAACAATTTTGTATAATCTCCCTATATTATAAAAATAAGATTAAACCGACAAAGCCGCGGGTCTAAACTGGACAAAGAAAGACACCAAAAGATATCTACTAAATTGTGACGTCATAAATGATGTACCTCATAACATACATAAAGCACGCACAAATCACAATGGCGTCACCTCTTAAACTTATATGAAGTAACTTTTATAATCAGTAAAACACCTTGAAAATGCAAAATCGACTTCACAATATTATTTAAATTAATCTAGTAAGATAACTGTATCTAAGTGTGTCATTATGTGCATCTAACCCGCATAGTAATTCCAACGGCATTCTGTTATGAGAAGTAAATTGAAACACTCACTATTATATCTTAATATTCAAGCATAGACTCTAGCGTAGATTAAACTTAGTGAACAATCACTCTGCTTTAATTATTAGAAGCAGAGTGGTCTCTGTGACA
The DNA here is from genome assembly GCA_013403705.1 of Heliconius hermathena. NCBI lineage: Eukaryota > Metazoa > Arthropoda > Insecta > Lepidoptera > Nymphalidae > Heliconius > Heliconius hermathena. The sequence goes on along the minus strand of JAAIXJ010000407.1, from coordinate 77,612 downwards.
GATCATTCTGCTTGTATTTCTAGACTAGACTATTTTATTTAGCTTCAAGCTGTATCCCGCGCAGAGCTCAATAGGTAGAGGGCAAATGGGAACCTAGTATTAAGAATTGTGACATTTCCGTTTCCAACTTTCCGCCCAATTTTGATGGCATTGCCTGTTGAGTGGCGGAGCTCAACGCCGCGCTTCGCCACGTTACCAGAGCGAGTATACTCTCTCTTATTTTATACTTTATAATTGTCATTCCAACCAAGACAGCCAGATAGGAATGCGGCATGGACAGCTATCATCGGCTACGGCGACGATGTAACAAACAAACACTTTCACACAATATAATACAATTTGAAGTGGTTACTGTGAAATTATAAATACATCCATTTTTATAATAAATTATGTGATTATTATAGTTGTTGAGGCCAGTTGTAGCGCAGAGGGACAAACTTAACTTAACTTCACGCTTTATCCCTAGCGGGGTAGTCAGAGACAACGGAGCGCCAAACACTACGATGGATGTGGGTTCGATTCCCACTCGAGGCAATGAAATATTTATTTACATTTATATTTTCTTCGCTCTGATGACGAGACAAAGTGCGGCAAGTGGGGAACGGAGTGTCTTAACACTAGGTTCCTTCTGCCTACCCTGCTGTATACAGCGTTAAGCTGATTTTTGATTATAGTTTGTTCGTATTATTAGACGTAGCGTTTTGCCTCAACACCAGTGCGAAGGGACTGAAAATATTTAATATTAAATTTCCGCAAATGGGAATCGAATCCACAACCAGTCGCGTTTACAGTCAGGCGCTTGTGCCTCTGCGCAACGACGGGTCTCAAAATATTAAATATATAATATAGTACATATATTTCATTATTTTTCTTAAGTTTGAAATCAAACAAAACTATAAATGACTTAAAAGTTAGTGATAAGAAAAAACGTATTACGGAAAATCTATCTATTATTATATGAATCATCTGTTGTTTAAAGATTTAATCTATTTAATTCTATAAAACTTAAAATTAAATTAAATTAGCTTCACGCTGTATCCCGCATCCAACAGAATAGGCAGAGGGAACTTAGTGTTAAGACACTTCGTTCCCCACTTTCTGCCGAATTCTGGAGGCATTGCGTGTTGAGTGGCAGAACTCAACGCCGCGCTTTGCCTCGACACCAGAACCAAGAAATGGAAAGATACATTTAAGTAAATATTTCATCTCCTCGACTGGGTATCGAACCCACAACCAATTGGTTTTACAGTCACACTTCGTGCCGCTGCGCCACGACTGGCCCCTTGCTTTTAATTCTATAGATTGTAGAAAACTAAAATTATTTATTGCATTCTATTTTGAACGACCGACGGAAATAGTAGCGGAAGCTCTCTTTATACCGAAATAAGCATTGTTAGAAAGAAATTATGTCGAATGTGTTTTTATGGGAATTTTTTGTTTGGGTATATATTTTTTTATTTTAGACCCTGTATGTCGAACGGCGGTTCTCAACACCGCACCATGGCTTACCTAAGCATAATTTAACATAAAGACCATCGAAACAAAAAAACGACACTATTTTATAATTTTTCACTTTCAATTAAAAATTAGTTGGAATCTAAATGTATCAAAAAGTAGGAAATAGGGGGAAAATAATAAAACCTATAGTTAAACATAAGACTTACTAAACTAATATATGTATATTTACTTTACTATTTTAAGCAAATAAAAAATTTATGGATATCAATGTTAATTTGAAGAAAATTTCTAAGTACAACTAAATCCTTGAGGCCGTCGTGGCCCAAGGGCACAAGGGTGTGACTGTAACGCGACGGTTGTAGGTTCGATCCCCACTCGAGGAAATGAAATATTTATTTAAATTTATATAACCATTTTCTTTCGCACTGGTGGCTAGGCAAAGAGCGGCATTGAGTTCCGCCACTCAACATGCAACGCGAGCAAATTCGGCGGAAAGTGGGGAACGGAGTGACTTAACACCAGGTTCCCTCTGCCTATCCTACTGTATGCGGGATACAGCGTGAAGCTGATTTTATTTTATCTAAATCTATGTAGACTATGGAAATATTCATAATATTATATATAAAGTTATTACATATAAAAAATATGGAGATTATTCATCTGAACATTTACTATTAAGTATCAATACATCATTATATAAATTTTGTAATTTATGTACTTTACTATAAATACTGTAGAAAAAAGGGGTTAAAATAGATAAATAAAGAAAGAAACATCTTGTCTCTCCAGCCAGCTGTCAAAGGTGCGTAACTGACATTTGATAACATCTGTCACTTTTTAGACTATTGTTCGATAGCGGGGAAGTAACGGGACCCTTGCAAATGCCACTGCTGTTGTTGATCTAAAAAAAAATATTATAGGGCTGTGGCTTAGATATAGATTTTTTTCTATTTTTAACAATATTTAGTTAATGTTTATTTTTGAGGCCAATCGTGGCGTAGGGGCGCAAGGGTGTGACTTTAAACGCTACAGGTTGAAGGTTCGATTCCTTAATAAATTATTGTATAATAAATTATTAATAAAATTTTAATTATAATGTTTCTTTTAATATTACGGGTATGGTATTGAAGTTCATTGATCTTTTTCAGTTATGGTTGAATTGAGTAAGACAAGTTTCTTTGTAGTAAGAATAAATGCAATATGATACATATTTATATCAAGAAGTTTGTAAATTGATGCTTATTATTTAGACTCTACTATATTATTTAAAAAAGTAATTTTCTGTTCTCTTTTGTCTTATATTGATTTGTGTGAGCTATTAAACCTAGTTTTTTTTATACTCTTTACCGTAGGAATTTTGGTAAATCACGTCTTAGTGAATCGCCATAGAAACTTCGGTAATTCCCCTTTACTCCCCCGAAGAACCAACATGCGTTTCAGCGTTCTGTGCCTAAACGACGCACATCCAAAACTTAACATTTTGGACAAAGCAATGAAAATATTAAACATTTCATTTCCTCGCGTTGGAATCGAACCAACAACCTGTCAGTCAGCACCACGAATGACCTTGTTAATATTTACAACATTTTTTTTAAGTTTGCTTGATTATTCCTTCACAATGTGTGACGCCAAACCTTGCAATACCTGAGACCGCTTAATGATAACAACACTTTTATCTTTATTGTATTTTACTTTTATTTCAAAGGATTTAGCCCACTTTATTTCTAAGAAAAATATATACAAATAAAAATATTTAGTACTACACTAAAGTGTAATGTGTATTACATTTGACTGAACGCGACAATTGTAAGTTCGATTATCTTCGCTCTGGTGTCGAGGCAAATCGCGGCGTTGAGTTCCACCATTCAACACGCAATGCTTCCAGAACTGGGCGGGACGTGGGGAACGGAGTGTCTTAACACTAGGTTCCCTCTGCCTACCCTGCTGTGTGCGGGATACAACGTGAAGCTGATTATCACTCGAAGTATTTTCTATAAACATCGTCGATTTTTTATTTCTATTCATTACTAACTCGTAACTATGTGATTGTGACGCAGTAGGACAGTGTTCGTCTGTAAACACAATGCTTAATGGGTTCGATCAACATTTGGGGTCATGTGCAACCTCGAATTAACGATACTGAAGGGAATTAGAAAATATTCGTTATATCAAGTCATTTGTTACAATGGGGTTCGTTATACAGAGGTTAGGATGGTCTACGATTCGTTTTAACAAGGTTAAAAAAATATTTAAATAAGATATTTAGTTTATCAGCCTTTGCAAACTTTATAACAACAGTGTCAAACAGCAATGCTTAAATTACTTATTTAGAAAACGTATAAAAATTTGAACGAAGCGGAACCCGCGCCTCCTGGAAACCGACCAGGCGCTCTGACCACTAAGCCATATGTTCTCATCAAGCTACGTCGAAAATTTTAAACGCTTGTTACAACTTATTTTTGTTGTTAGCATCTCTGTAGGGAGATTTTTACAAATTTCCGCTACCCAAAGATAATTACTAAGAATTATCGTCTGGCAAAAGAGAATGCTATTTAAGAAAGAATGAAGATTTAAGAGAGAATGCTATTTATTAAATATTTTTTAACATTTTTAAACTGTCATTCCACACTTCGGAAAGAAAAATACTTATTTAGAAAACGTATAAAAATTCCAACGTAGCGGGAAAAACGTTTTGAACAAATGTATTCGTAATGTAAAAATATATTTTGTATTAATTCGAAAAATTCGTTAAATCGAGGAAATCGTTTTATTGAGGTTTTTTACATTATAATTGTAATTTCAAAGAACGAAATCTTTTAACACTAGGTTCCATCCTATTCTGCTAAATACTTGAAACTAGATGAAAAAAAATATTTAAATATACTTATTAGTCAACCTTCCAAGTCAGCAATATTTGCATATCAACCACAGCCAGTGATCATAAATCCTAAATCAAATCAAATCAAATCAGCTTCACGCTGTATCCCGCACACAGCAGGGTAGGCAGAGGGAACCTTGTGTTAAGACACTCCGTTCCCCACTTTCTGCCAAATTCTGGAGGCATTGCGTGTTGAGTGGCAGAACTCAACGCCGCGCTTAACCTCGACACCAGAGCGAAGAAATGGAAATATACATTTAAGTAAATATTTCATCTCCTCGAGTGGGGATCGAACCCACAACCAGTCGGTTTTCACACCTGTAGGCAGTCACACCTCGTGCCACTGCGCCACGACTGGCCTCAATAAATCCTAAATCAACTTGAAATAAATCACGTTTCATAATAACAATACATCTCACACTTGCATTATTATATTTATGTATGGGAACCTCGGCGAGGACGTGGTTAATTGTATGTTAATTTATATATCTAGTGAGAATATTAATTAAATTAGGCTCCGTCCGAAAACACTGGACGTGGCCTTTGTTGTTGTAATGTATTTAATTATAGCCTATAGGTGAAAATTTAAATAAAAAAAATCAGCTTCACGCTGTATCCCGCACATAGCAGGGTAGGCAGAGGGAATCTAGTGTTAAGACACTCCGTTCCCCACTTTCCACCGAGTTCTGGAGGCAATGCGTGTTGAGAGGTGGATCTCAACGCTGCGCTTTACCTCGACCACAGAGCGAAGAAATAAATAAAAATATAAATGTATTTAAATAGTATTTAATAGGTGAAAATTAAGGTTATATAATATAATTTACAGAGGCCAGCCGTGGTCATACGCGACTGTAAACGGATAGTTTCTGGGTTCGATTTCTGCTCGAGGAAATTAAGTATTTAATACTTTCATTTCTTGGCTCTGGTAACGAGGCGAGAGCAAAGCGTTGCATTTCGCCACTCAATTCAAGATTTGGCGAAAAGTGGGGAACGCAAGTATATAACTGGGTTTCCAGGTTCCCTTTACCTACTCTGCTACGTGCGGGATACAGCGTGAAGCTAAAAAAAATACGTTCCATTTATTTATGTATCTACTCTATAAATATGAAAAAAAAATATACCTCAAATCCATAAATTATTATTTCATATAAAAATATAACTATATGATTACAATTCAATATATAAATCTCATTTTTTTTTTATCATTGAAACTAATCCCATTAGCTATGGTTTTGCGAAAGTAAGCTATTGCTCTATGGATTTTAATTTCTAAATTGTGTCACGTTATTTTTAATGATAAAGTCAGCTTCACGCTGTATCCCGCACACAGCAAGGTAGGCAGAGGGAACCTAGTGCAAGACTCTCCGCTTGCTGCCGAATTCTGGAGGCATTCCGTGTTAAGTGGCAGAACTCAACGCCGCAATGATAAAGTAAACAAGAATTACAATGTTTAAGAAAGAGCAAAAATATTCCAGAACAGTATTTTCTTATTTCACATTAATTAAAAAAGAACACACAATTAATTTTATTACTTCCTTTTAATTTTATAGTCAAATATGATATATCCTAAGTAATAGGTCATTCTATTTTTACAAGAATGCGACGCGGCCCAAAAGGAAGATTATGTTTTAACGTGAATGAATGTACGTTCATTTGTTCTTTGTAACTCGTAAACCAATGAACCGTTTGTGTCACTGGATAATTAATTCAGTTTATCTAAGCAGGTTTTTTGTTTTGTTTATTAATAATATATTGTAAATTTATATTTCCATTTCTTCGCTCTGGTGTCGGGGTTAAGCGCGGCGTTGAGTTCTGCCACTCAACACGCAATGCCTTCAGAATTCGGCAGAAAGTGAGGAACGGAGTGTCTTAACACTAGGTTTCCTCTGCCTACCCTGCTGTGTGCGGGATACAGCATGAAGCTGATTTATTTTTTTATTTTATATTGTAAAACATAACGCCGTATTATCTCTACTTAATCTTAGACAAGAGAGCACTTTAAAAATTAACAATTCTAGAACATTCCAAGTTAATATTCGTTAAAGATCTTTCTAGACTTAAGTGATTTCAACACCAACCTTGAGGTGGCGGATCCGGCTTCACAATAACTCAACATTACATCTCGTACTAATATAATATAATATAATATAAGGTACTAGACCGCAATTGTATCAAATAAATGGATACTATTACTGAGATATTGAAATTTAAAAGATATTGAATTATTGGCCTTTCATTTTGCGGGTTTCTTTTTAGTCAATTTTAAATATTTACTTAGATACTTTACGCTTCTTGAGTAATATGACTGACTATATTTTATAAGAGATCGGTCGTGGCGCAGAGGCACAAAGTGTGAGTGTTAAATCGAGTGGTTGTGGATTCGATCCCAGCTCGAGGAAGTGAAACATTTGTTTGCATTTATATTTTCATTTCTTCGCTCTGGTGTCGAGGCAAAGCGCGGCGTTGAGTTCTGCCACTCAACACGCATTACCTCCAGAATTCGGCAGAAAGTGGGGAACGGAGTGTCTTAACACTAGTTTCCCCCTGCCTGCCCTGCTGTGTGCGGGATACAGCGTGAAGCTGATTTAATAAATTGTACGGTTTTCATTATTTGAGTTTGTTTACAATTTTACAAGAAACAAAACAGAATAAAAGTTACTAATAACATGTTAAAATATATTATTACTAATAAAAATCTCAATTACCATTTCAATTCCATTAACAATTAATAAATAAAATTAAGTCTAAACTTGAACAAAATTATCTATTTCGTTAAAATGTGACAAACTATTTTATTATAAATTTATGTTTAGACAAAGTATCTTCAATTGGCTCTAAGACTTCTTTGTGGTCGTTGAATATTTGCGATAGGCGTGAAATCGGTGAGTTCCTATCCAAGACTGTTCTACGGAGAGGTCTTACTAGAAGCGTATTTTTTTTTATCAGCTTTGCGCGGCATCTCGCACACAGCAGGGTAGGCAGAGGGAACCTAGTGTTAAGACACTCCATTCCCCACTTTCTGCCGAATTCTGGAGGCATTGCGTGTTGAGTGGCAGAACTCAACGCCGCCCTTACCCTCGATACCAGAGCGAAGAAATGGAAATATACATATAAGTAAATATTTCATCTCCTCGAGTGGGGATCGAACCCACAACCAGTCGGTTTTACAGTCACACATCGTGCCGCTGCGCCACCACTGGCTTCTACTCGACGAGAAGCGTAATTAATAAATATTTATAAGTTTAAACGATAATCACGAGTTCAAATCCTAAAGCACTCACTATAGTGTGAGTAAAGATAGATTTTATTTCCTACGTTAGTGTTAATAATACAAATAAAAATTAAAATTGAGGCCGGTCGTGGCGCAGAGGCACAAAGTGTGACTGTCAAATCCACTGGTTGTGGGTTCGATCCCCACTCGATGAAATGAAATATTTATTTACATATTTTCATTTCTTCGCTCTGGTGTCGAAACAAAGCTCGGCGTTGAGTTCCGCCACTCAGCACGCAATGCCTCCAGAATTTGGCGGAAAGTGGGGAACGAAGTGTCTTAACACTAGGTTCCCTCTGCCTACCCTGCTGTGTGCGGGATACATCGTGAAGCTGAAAATTAAAGTGAATTAATAATTCTGTTTTCTTTAAATATGACACGTCATTTTCTGTCACTTATATCTTATCATAGCACATTCCAGTGCAGCACAATCTTGTTCATCTTAAGTGAATTATCAAATGTATATCAGTAAGGTATACACGCCTTTTCTAGATGTTTTACACATGTTTGAATAATAATAATAAAGGTAGTTTCACACCTTTTCTCGCAACAGGGTAGGCAAAGGGAACCTCAAGAAATTTATTTTTCCGTTTATAGTCAGAAATCGAGACAATGCGTTTTCAGTGAGGGAAACCAACTCTTGTCGTGGCGGGGAAATCAAAATAAGTCATTGGGCCGACTGGGAATCAAACCCAAAACCATCTCGTTTACAACCAGCTGTCGCGCTGCTATAAATAATAATAATAGTAATGCTATAATATAAATATAATAGTATTCATTTATAGCTACCATCTGTTTTTGGGGTTCTGTACCTTTTAAGGAAAAGAGAAAACTTTATAAGATCACTTTGTTGTCCGTCTTTCTGACTGTCAAGAGCCTTTATCTCAGAAATGCTTGGAGATATCAGGTTGAAATTTAAACTATATACTCAGATTTACGGCTCCATAGTTTCCTGAAAATAACATATTTCTCAAACCTCCAATCTTTGTATGGAACCCTCGGTGGGCGAGCCCGACTCCCACTTGTCCGTTTTTTTTTATGAATAGTGGCCTCTAACTAATTTCCCCTGAACTTCCTTTGGGGTGTATAATTATGACGAAAACATACGACATAGGTTTCGTTGGTAAATATTTTTTTATTATACATAAAAAAAACCAACCAATACAGACAATAATATCACAATATCACAGTAAATTGTGTGACAAACACAATAAAAAAAATTAAATACTGTATTTGTCATTAACACAAGCATTTGACTCAATTACCTCATTGATAACTGTAATTAAATTATAAAATATTGAACTCTATGCATGATAGAGATAAGGACTATATTTAATATGGTTTTATTCATGGGAAATAAACTAAGCTTTTCCCACGACCCGAACGTTAACAGTCCAACGCCAGTATGGCCATTAAATTGTCATTTTATCATTTGTAAAAAAAATTAAATCAGCTTCACGCTGTATCCCGCACACAGCAGGGTAGGCAGAGGAAACCTAGTTTTAAGACACTCCGTTCCCCACTTTCAGCGGAATTCTGGAGGTATTGAGAGAGAGAGGAGATGAAATATGTACTTAAATTTATATTTCCATTTCTTCGCTCTGGTGTCGAGATGAAGCCCGGCGTTGAGCCTGGTCGAGGTCTGCCACTTAACACGCAATGCCTCCAGAATTCGCCAGAAAGTGGAGAACGGAGTGTCTTAACACTAGGTTCCCTCTGCCTACCCTGCTGTGTGCGGAATACAGCGTGAAGCTGATTTTTTTTTATAAAAAAAAATATATTTTTGTCGTTTGGTCACAGAACCCTAAAACAAGATTATTTTCTATCTCCAAGTTCACGTGAACAAAGTTGTGAGCAACAACTAGTTGACTAAATAATTAATTTAAATCCAACTAACTATAAATCGCAATACCGTTAAGTCAATACCATAGATAATAATAGAAATTACACTTAAGTGTTTGTTCCTTTGTTCCACAGTAATTGCTCAACTAGGAAGTAAGTAGCTTCATTATTTGTATAATGTTGTTAGTTAAAACAAATATATTTGAACTATTGGTCAATGGACTTCTGAAGTTTTTTTTTCTAACGTCACGCTGTTTCCCGCATGTAAAGAGATATGTGGAAGGAGCTTAGTGTTAAGACAATCTGTTCCTAACTTTCTGTCCAATATTCGATGTCCAATGACGGTGTTGAATGGCGGATATCAACGCCGCGCTTTGTCTTCTTACTAGAGACGAAATAAACATATCTAACTCAAGTGGAATGCTTTATGTGGAAGCGGAATGGACCCACAATCGTCACGTTTAAACCTGGTTTTTGTCGCTAGCGTAGCGGACCCATTAATGCCTACGTTGAACTCGCAAGAGTAAACTGAATACTTCTATTTCCACCAATAAATAGTCGAGCGGAGAGGAGCGCGCGAGCGGAAAGAGTTAAATGAACTCGCTCAGTTCTATGGAGGTTCCAAGTAATTACAAAATACAAAATTGTTTGCTGGTGAAAATGTAAAACTATTTTATTTAAAAGGAGTCCGTTCCGCCGAACCATTACTCGCTCATTCCTCTCGTGGTTGAAACCAGATTTTACAGTTATACAACGCGCGGCTCAATTCTTATACAAATCGGTCTCAATTTTTATACAAATCAAATCAGCTCCACAGCAGGGTATGCAGAGGAAACCTAGTATTAAGACACTCCGTTCCCTACTTTCCGTCGAATTCTGGAGGCATTGCGTGTAGAGTGGCGGAACTCAAAGCCGCGCTTGGCCTCGACACTAGAGCGAAGAAATGGAAATATAAATTTAAATAAATATTTCATCTCCTCGAGTGGGGATCGAACCCACAACCAGTCGATTTGACAGTCACACTTTGTGCCCCTGCGCCACGACTGGCCTCAATATTATATGCATGGAATTATTGTAGCGTATATTAGTATCGGTTATTGTACTCGGTCAAAGAGATTATATAGCAATACTCAGTAGTCAGTCAGTCTCTGAACTCTTTACAAGATTACGTTTTTTAGTTTTACACTGTATCTCCCACATAAACACTCCCACGGTAGGCAGAGGGAACCTAGTGATAAAACACTATGTTCCCATTAAGATACTTCCATTCCCCACTCTGATCGGAGGCAGTGTGTGTTGAGTGGGGGAACTACTATTTTTACTAACTATAATGATTAAATATCAGTTAATTGTTAATTGACGTCTCTGAGGCAATAAGTTGCATAATTAAAAACTATAACGATAACCTTTTATACCTTAACTCCAAGGGTTAATAAGCCTTTACAAAGATTTGCAATATCGATTTCTATTGACGTACAGCTTAAGAAATCATCAGTAATAATGTGCAGTGGTCGTCAAACTTTAGACGGCTTCACAAATTTAAAAATGTATATTTAGGTAAACATTTTTTTTATAAGGAAAGGTAGGCAAAGGGATTCTGGGAACCTTGTTTTAAGATATCCGTTCCCATTAATACTGTGTGATAAGTGGCGGAACTCAACGCCGCGCGTTACCTAGATGTCAGGCGAAGAAATGAGACAATTACCTAAATATTTAATTTCGTCTATTGGGAATCGAAATCTCAACTTGTCGCCGTTTACAATCACACGCTTGTGCCCCGACTCCCCTGCTATGAGCGGGATACGGCGTGAAGCTAAAAAAAAACAGAATTATTTTTGTATTTCAAAGACATCATATAAATATTTTTCTTTGAAATTTACTGTTGCCTTGAAATTATCAATTTGCGCCGCTCAAACTTTGCAGTACTTAGTTACTTAGAATATTGGTGCAGGGTTGAGTAACACACTGCACAGCTGCAACTAGTTAGTTAGCAATTTCTATCTATCTTTGATATCTATAGTTTAAAATTACATGTAATATTTACTGGTAAATGATCAATTAGAAATTGCGTATTAAATAGCTATATTATTATTTAGTTCAAGAGCAAAATACCAGTCGTGGCGCAGTAGCACTAAGTGTGACTGTAAAACCTAAGCTAGGTTCTTTTTTTTGATTTTACTAAATTTCATTCTCATGATTGTATTGCCTAAAAGTTGCTTGAAATGATTCGTGTAAAATACCCATTGCGCTTTACCAGATTCTTAACTTGACTGTATAAAAAAAATTCTGTCATTTTAATAGTATTTACTAGCGTTAGTAATCCAGTATTTTGCTTTTTTTTCTAACATTAACGCTATATCCCGCACACAGCACCCTGCTGTGGAAGAGGGAACCTAGTGTTAAGACACTCCGTTCCCCACTTTCCGCCAAATTCTGAAGGCATTGCGTGTTGAGTGGCGGAACTAAACGCCGCGCTTTGTTTTGATACCAGAACGAACAAATGGAAATATAAATGTAAGTAAATATGTAATTTCCTTGGGTGGGGATCGAACCCACAAACTGATTTTACAGTCACACTTTGTGCTTCTACGCCACGACTGGCCTCAAATTTAGTACATTTCTTAATACTCCCTAGATAATGATGTAAGTACCTATATAAACCTTCCACAATTTAACTGAAAGGTCCATAAACTACATATTTAGTACCAAGGTAGAATACATACATACAGACAGAAAAAAAATCTAAAAACTGATAGTTATTGATAATTACTATCCAGAAAGTAAATAAGTTTAAGTACGAAAATTAGAAAAAGAAAAATACTTATTTAGAAAACGTATAAAAATTTGAACGCAGCGGGACTCGAAACCGCGCCTCCTGGAAACCGACCNGAGGCGCGGGTTCGAGTCCCGCTGCGTTCAAATTTTTATACGTTTTCTAAATAAGTATTTTTCTTTCCTAAGTGTGGAATAACACTTTAAAAAATGTTTAAAAAAATTAGAAAAAGAATTTTTTTATTTGGCCTCGATCAAATATTATACCATAAATTCTAGTACTACTTTTTGTAATCCCTTAAAATATATATATCTTATTATATATATCGTATATCTTAAATATTACCGAACAAACATACAACCTACACATCTATCCAAAAAAAACTAAAATACTCTAATTAAACATTAATCAGCTTCACGCTGTATCCCGCACACAGCAGTGTAGGCAGAGGGAACCTAGTGTTAAGACACTCCCTTCCCCACTTTCCGCCGAATTCCGGAGGCATTGCGTGTTGAGTGGCAGAACTCAACGCCGCGCTTAACCTCTACACTAGAGCGAAGAAATGGAACTATACATTTATAAAAATATTTAATCTCCCCGAGTGGGGATCGAACCCACAACCAGTCGGTTTTACAGTCACACCTCGTGCCGCTGCGCCACGAATGGCCTCTATTGTAATCAAAATATAATTGCGTTTTTCAAACAAAAATGGTATATAGTTCCACTCACTGAGCCTGTCTCTAGCATGTGACGGAAGCAGATGTCGGCGAGCGTGTCGCATCTGTCCGTGCTTTACTGTACGGTGGGTGGGTTCTGAGTGCACTTTTAATATGGACTTTCGATTTCTTTTGACTAAATATTCCTAAAATTTGTTATATATAGACAATAAATAGGTTTTAGTTTAGTTTAGAGGCCGGTCGTGGCGTAGCGGCACGAGGTATGACTGCAAAACCGACTGGTTGTGGGTTCGATCCCCACTCGAAGAGATGAAATATTTACTTAAATTTATATTTCCATTTCTTCGCTCTGGTGTCGAAGTTAAGCGCGGCGTTGAGTTCTGCCACTCAACACGCAATGTCTCCAGAATTCGGCAGAAAGTGGGGAACGGAGTGTCTTAACACTAGGTTCCCTCTGCCTACCCTTCTGTGTGTGTGTTTAGTGTGTTTTTTTGTTGTGTGTATGTTATATCCCGAACACGTTGTAGCGGAGTAGGCAGAAGCAACTCGAGAACTTACGAGTTAGTACACTCCGTTTCCATTATGACACTTCCCACTTCCCGTTGAATTCTTGAAGCATTGCATGTTGATTGACAAAACTCAACGTCGCGTATTGCCATCACCAGAGACGCCAGAGCGGAGAAGTGGAAATATAAATTTAAATATTTAATTTCCTCAAGCGAGGATCGAACCCATAACCAGCCGAATTTACAGTCACAGTCACTTTTTACAAAACATATTAAAAATTTTAACCTAGCGCGATTTGGACCCGTCCCAGACCGTCTTGGAAACCGTCCCAGCCCTCACCAACTATAGAAGATAAAAGAGAAAAAAGAAAAGAAAAAAACGACTAAATCTAAATAATTTTACTTAGAATATCAATAAAATATAAAACTATTGTAACAAGATAACTTCAGTGGTAGCATCGTATTAAGTTCGTCTGCCATTCCAACGGATTCTCAATGGCTAACTTACTTCACCAATCTAAGGGTTCCGTTACGACCGTTGCAAAATGGAACCTATTGTTGGGTACCTGAGTTGTTATTCCCATACACGGCCATACAAACACCTCATGTCGAGCGAATCGAAGCGGATCGCAGCAAAAACTATATAAAAGATATTTATTATTCTTATTGTAATGATGTAATTTATTGTAAATAACTATTAAAGTCAGTTAGTTAAATGCATAATATTTACAAAAGTGTTTTAAAAACAGCCAAGTGAATTTTAATAAGCTTCTCGTTTTATTCCACCTATAATACCTAGTGTCAAGACACTCCGTTTTCTCTTTCCATACAAATTGGACACACAATATAATTTTAAAGCAACGTTTGTTCGCGCTAATGTCAGAAACGTTTTAAACGATTTAAATGCACTTTTTACTATTAACTTCCCTTAACACTTTGCGTTTGTTTTTAAATTTCAATCGGTCTATAAATAAAAAAGTTATGGCAATACTTAATAAGCGTAATACATAATAACCCATACGTATGGCTTAATGGTCAGAGCGCTTGGGCGGTTTCCAAGAGGCGTAGGTTCAAATTCCGCTACGTTCAAATTTTTATACGTTTCTAAAAAATATTTTTCTTTCTTAAGTGTGGAATAACACTTCAAAAATGTTAAAAATACAAAACTTATGGCAATATACACATACATATTTTGGTCGGCAAAATTGTTATCTCTATATATAATAAGACAGTAAACATATTTTGTCTGTACATTTAGTAATTTTGACTGAAATGGATAGAGGGACACTTAAAAAGAATAATAGAAAGCAAAAAGATTTTTTTTGAATTTTTTGCCTGTCTGTCTGTCTGTCTGTCTGTCTGTCGACATATTTTTGTCCGCATTTTTCTCTGAAAGTACTGAACCGATTTACTTGAAAATTTCACCAATTGCTTTGTTTTAACTCAACTTAACTACTAAAGTTTAGTTCATCAAAATCGGTTCATTAAAAAAAAAGTTATCGTCATTTGAAAGAAGTCGTAATTAATTCAACACAGAGATAAAGAACGATCTTGAAAGAAATATCAAGTAAATACAAAGATTTTTTGGTTGGTTCGTTCATATAATATATGTAACTAATTTAAAAACTGTACAGGAGTTAATATGCAATTATTACAGTTATTTTACAAAGAATATTATGAATCCTTCAAATCAATAATTTAACATTTAAGGCTGTTTCTGAATGAGTAAATTAAATTATTCACTGACATCAGCACATTTAACAGAGTATATTATATAGGTAAAAAGATCATAAAGTTACAAAAATATATACGTGTAATAAATAATTAGCTTTATGTATATTTTATAAATATTAAATATCAACTTAACTTAACTTCACGCTTTATCCCTTGCGGGGTAGTCAGAGAGAACGGAGCGCCAAACGCTATATCGCAACGCTATAACGCATAAATATCAACAATGGTCGTATTTTTTTATTTAAAACAATCAAAAATTCTTTGACGATAATGTCGTAAAAAAATCATGTTAGAAGTCATTATAGTTGTCAATCAATTCTGCTTATTAAATCAATAATCATGTATTTTAAGCGGGCGAAGCCGTGGGCAAGCAGCTAGTAATATATAATTGTTTTTATTGAATCAGTTGAAACTTTTCGTTTTTTTAATATAATATATGGAAATTATCTTTAATATTATTAGATTACGAAATTAATTCAGATTATTAATTATCATTATATAGTCCAAGCGGGCGAAGCCGCGAGCATAATGCACAAAAGATATCCAAAAGTAAGGAAGTTTTATTAAGCAATCTTAAAAAACCCAAGATACATACATACTATATGTAATTTGAAGTTAGCTTATGCTTAACCCAAATAAATTCCGTTTCGCTTTGTAATCAACGATAACCAACTTAACTAACCACTTCCTAATATTAATTGAAAAAAAAACGTTGAAAAAAAAAACGTTGCGTTCGTAATCATTTGATATGTAAGATATAATATATCTACTTGAATACTAAAGATTATTGTTGTATTTGATAAGCTGATACAATCTACATTTTTTTCCAGTTTCACGCTGTATCCCGCACGATAGGAAGAGAAAACTTGGAAATCTAATGTTAAACACTCCGTTTTCAATAGGACCTTTCCGTAACTTACTTTCCCCGGAATTCTAAAGGCATCGCGTGTTAAGTTGCGCAAATGCGTAGTTACCAGAGCAAGGATATGAATATATAAAAAATTGAATGCCCTCTAGTGGGAATCGAACTCGCAACCGTCGCGTTTATGTTAGTCGTACGTTTGTGCCCTGCGCCACGACGGCGTCACATTATATATACATAAAATTTATTTTATATTATAGTATATGTTAAAAGAATAGATGTCGTGGTGACTGTGGAATCAATTACCACTCGAAATAATAAATTATTTCCATTTTCACGCCCTGGTACCATGTTGGTGATAAGACAAAGACGTGACGTTGAGTTCTGCCACTCCACAAGCAATCTCTGAAAATAGTGTGGAAATTAGTGAACGTAGTGCCTTAACACTAGGTTCCCTCTGCCTACCTAGCTATGGGTGGCATAAAACTTGAAGCTTAGCGAAACAAATACGCAATGTGATAATTTCTACAAGGACACCAAAGTAATTAACATAAAAGCCTCTAATGGTAACAATTTCGTAATATACTCTAAAACATAAAGAGGCCAGTCGTGGCGCAGGGGCACAAAGTGTGACTGTAAGCGCGATAGGTAGTGAGTTCGATTCAGACTCGAGGAAAGGAATAGTTCATATTTTAATTTTTTCGCTCTGGTGTCGAGCCAATGCGCGGTGTTGAGTTCCACCACTCAAGACGAAAGGTTTCGGCGGAAAATAGGAAACGGAGTGTCTTAACACTACTTCACCTATGCATTCCCTGCTATGTGAGGGATACAGCGTGTCGCTAAAAAAAATGTTAATTCAGAACTTCGCATCTGACGTCATCCCGATAGCCATTCACTTGTCTAAGTGACGTTTTATATCGATTTTATATTTACTTTAATTATTATATTGAGGCCAGTCGTCCAGTCTGTAAAAGCGACTAGTTGTGGGTTCGATCCTCGCTCGAGGAGATGAAATATTTAGTTAAATCTATATTTCCATTTCTTCGCTCTGGTGTCGTGGTTAAGCGCGGCGTTGAGTTCTGCCACTCAACACGCAATGCCTCCAGAATTCGGCAGAAAGTGGGGAACGGCGTGTCTTAACACTAGGTTCCCTCTGCCTACCCTGCTGTCTGCGGGATACAGCGTGAAGCTGATTTATTTATTTTTTTTTTAATTATATTGAGTCAAATCGATCAACGAGCTCTTTATTGTATGCAATATTATATGGTTGCTTAGAAATATTATTTTTAGCTTCACGCTGTATCCCGGACATAGCAGGGTAGGCAGAGTGAACCCAGCGCTAAGTACCCACTTTCCGCTGAATTCTAAAGGCATTGCGTATTGAGTGGCGGAACTCAACGCCGGGTTTAGCCTCGTTAGCCTCGTAGCCAGAGCTATGATATGAAAATGTTAAATAATTATTTCATACTTATTTAGAAAACGTATAAAAATTTTGAACGCAGCGGGACTCGAACCCGCGCCTCCTGGAAACCGACCAGGTCCTACCTGGTACCTGGTCGGTTTCCAGGAGGCGCGGGTTCCAGTCCCGCTGCGTTCAAAATTTTTATACGTTTTCTAAATAAGTATTTTTCTTTCCTAAGTGTGGAATAACACTTTAAAAAAAATGTTTAAGATAATTATTTCATGTCCTCGAGTGGGAATCGATTCGCAACCTAACCCGTGCTAGCGCCCCTGCGCCACAATAGCCTCATGTTATAAATTGGGACAGTTATATTGAGTTTAAATCTCCTTTGTTAACACAAATAATATATTATAAGTTATAAATAATCTCAGTTTTTCAAATATCTTAAGAACATTTCAATTCATATAAAAGATAAAATAGAAAAAAGAACTAATCTTAAAAATAACTAATATTTTTAGACTTAAAAGCGGAGATTACGTCACTTCCGCCGTAATGTGGTAACGGAAACGAAACCTTCACCTAATCCGAAATAAACACGTCCTAATCAAAACAAAAAGTAAGCGCCTGTATCGAACCTGTACCCTTTGAACAATGTATACTAATATTTTAAAGCAGAAGATACAAACGGCGTTAGGAACCGCCACCCAACACCCCATTGTCATAGAACGAAGCTACAAATAGCTACGTGGAATGTAAGAGGAGGAATGGAAGAAAATATGATAGTGGACGAGGCGAAAGAGGTATGTAGAGACCGTAGCGTTTGGCGCTTTGTTCTCTCTGACTACCCCTCTCGGGATACAGCGAGAGGCTAAGTTAAGTAAAATTTTAATATTTGTATTTTGCATTTTCCGAGGAAGGCTATACCTAAATGTAGCTATTGAAGTAGTGTTGAATGCATAATATGTAGATTGATATAACAGCCAATTGAGTTTTATTAAGCTACACTCCAATTTCATTTCCATTTCACGCTTTATCCCGCGTAACACGCAGGGTAGGCAGAACCTAGCGTCAAGACACTAAGTTCCGTCTGCCTGCGGTCTTAGAATATGTCATGCGTGATACACAACTTTTAGTTGTTTCTATTTAACCACACAGAGGAAGCCACAGGTACAAGTTAGTGATATCATAAACCGAAACGAAGTAAAAGGGACGGAAACGGTACACCACTATGTTTCCGGGTACGATCTTTAAAAATTCCTTTCTAGGCACCTAAAGTACATATGTCTAAATATCTCGAGATATCGGCGCAAAGCAAGTTACGGAGTGTCTTAACACTAGGCACCCAGGTTTCTTGCGGGATACAGCGTGAAACTAAATAAATTAAACTTACCTAAACAACTCAAAGATACTTTTATACTTTTGTTTAGGTAGTTAATCTATAATTATAGTTACTTTTTAAAAACAAAAAAAAGATAAATTGTAAATATCTAAAGTAAATTTTGATTTTCTAAAACAAATATTTTAACTGTACCAAGGGCATTACGACGTACAGTATCGATTATATTGCTCCACTAAATATCGATTTTTTAATGACTGGACGCAAGGTCGCTTCTAGGTTATATTTTTTATATAAAACATGGCTGATAAATTATGAAGAAACATGAAACTTAGCGATTAAGGTAAAATTGAGTAATTAACTAAATTTAAATGGCTTTAAAAAAAACCCCTAAAGTACGGGAAATATTACCTATGTATTTTTTACTATTAATTTTACATACTGAGGCCAGTGGTGGCGCAGTGGCACGAAGTGTGACTGTAAAACCGACTGGTTGTGGGTTCGATCCCCACTCGAGGAGATGAAATATTTACTTAAATTTATATTTCCATTTCTTCGCTCTGGTGTCGAGGTTAAGCGTTGCGTTGAGTTCTGCCACTCAACACGCAATGACTCCAGAATTCGGCAGAAAGTGGGGAACGGAGTGTCTTAACACTAGGTTCCCTCTACCTACCCTGCTGTGGGCGGGATACAGCCTGAAGCTAAAAAAAAAAATTTTACATAACGTCGTGGTGATTTGAGTGTAGGTAGATACTTAATAGTTATCATTTCCACTCGATTCGATTTGTAAAACTGAAATACTTTCGTTTTTCTAGTTTCATAAGACAAGTTAAGTTCCGCCAGTAAACACGAAAAGTCCCTTTTTAAATAGAAAATGGAAAACAAACACTCTTTTGTGTACACTATTTTCACTCTTTGGGCTTTTGGTCTTACAGAGTAAACTTGAAGTGCGCTTCACATCGCTTATCTTGTGCAACAACGATGTATTAGCACTTTATTGAAATATTTTTTTACATAGATAGCCAGTCGTGGCGCAGAGGCACAAAATGTGACTGAAAATCAACTGATTGTGGGTTCGATCCCTACTCGAGTAAATGAAATATTTACTTACATTTATATTTTCGTTTGTACGCTCTGGTGTCGAGGCAAAGCGCGGCGTTGAGTTCCGCCACTCAACACGCAATGCCACCAGAATAAGTGCAAAGTGATGAAGCCTTAACACTAGGTTAACTCTGCCTACCCAGCTGTGTGCGGGATACAGCGTGAAGCTGATTTTTTTTTTATTTTTAAATAAGGCTAGGTGAAGAAAGTCAGTTTTAAAACATGCACTTTAATTAATTTTGATCCATATCAGTACTATAAAGGTACAAGATAGTAATTGGAGTGGAAGTGAATCCCGCTTTTACAACCAACGTACATTATGAAAGTGTATAAATTAGTCAAATTAAACCAACAGCGATCGCGTATTTTCATTTTCAATGAATATGTAAATGCTTCACGCTGTATCCCGCACACAGCTGGGTAGGCAGAGGGAACCTAGTGTTAAGACACTTCGTTCCCTACTTTCTGCCGGATTCTGGAGGCATTGCGTATTGAGTGGCAGAACTCAACGCCGCGCTTGGCCTCGACACCAGAGCGAAGAAATGGAAATATAAATTTAAATAAATATTTCATCTCCTCGAATGGGGATCGAACCCACAAACAGTCGGTTTTACAGTCACACTTTGTGCCGCTGCGCCACGACTGGCCTCATATGTAAATGTATATAATATGTAAATGCGTGAGTAATAAATATGTTTTCCTTGTATTTCGTATGTATTTTCAGCTTCACGCTGTATCCTGTATTTAGCAGGGTAGGCAGAGGGAACCTAGTGATAAGACATTCCACATCCTGTCTCTGCGTCTGCCTTGTTATTAGAGCTAATAAATAAACATATTTTATAAATAAATAATAATTTCTTTCCACGTGTGGGAGAATTGAACCCACGACCGTCGCGTTTACAGTCACATACATACTTACGCCACTGCGCTACGACGGCCTCTTTTTGGACGCCTTCTATGTAAAATACGTCATGTAAAAATTTGTAAACAAAATGAATGAATACTTACTATTATTAAACTTATTTACATATATTTGATACACTTACTATTAATATTTTTTTTTCGAACAATAATTATATATAGTGCGAGTTAGCCTAAAGGACGAATGGTTCCATACCATTATCTATAAAAAAACATCACATTTGGTTGTATGGGAGCCTCCTACTTAAATATTTGTTTAATTCTGTTGTTTAATATTTGTTGTTATAGTTGTTTGTTGTTTATTTTTTGTATGTTTCAGTTTCAAGTTTGACCGTCTACGATGATACACGCTTGCCTAGAAGGTACCTAATTAATATTCACTCACTTCGTACCCCTAATGTGAATTAGAAACCTATATATTGATCAATATAAAAATGCTACAAACATAAATAAACAACGTAAACGTATAGCTTAGCGGACAGAGTAGTTGGACTGTATCCAAGAGGGCGCAGGTTCCAGAAAAAATATTTTGTCTTTCTTAAATGTGGAATATCATTTTAAAATGTAAAAAAAAAATTTAGGCCCAAATATTGACAATGAATTCTTAGTTACTAACAAAATAATAATTTTCATAAAGTTAAACCAAGTGGGTGTTCGACTATAAAAATATAAATAAAAAGATTTATGGTTTCTTTACTTATAACCTACCTACCTCCCTACTACATATTTCAGAGCAAATATGCGTAATGCCCTTAAACAGATTGTGTGACACTAGCAGTAATAGCCGCGGCTTTGTCCATTTAAAGTTATAGTTATATTAAAGATAAATTATACAAAATAAAAATAAATAAATAAATCAGCTTCACGCTGTATCCCACCCACTGCAGGGTAGGCAGAGAGAACCTAGTGTTAAGACACTCTGTTCCCCCCACTTTCTGCCGAATCTGGAGGCATTGCGTGTTGAGTGGTAGAACTCAACGCCGCGCTTGTCCTCGATACCAGAGCGAAGAAATGGAAATATAAATTTAAATAAATATTTCACCTCCTCGAGTGGGGATCGAATCCACAACCAGTCGGTTTTACAGTCACACTTTGTGCCTGCGGTACGACTGGCCTCAATAATATAATATTAATAAAGCTTAACATCAAAAAAATATGGTATTCCTCAAAGAATATGTGTACAAAATTTCATTATAATCTGTTGATTAGTTTTGAGGCGATAGCGTAACAGACAAACTTACATTCACATTTATAATATTAGTATGACGACAAGTAGGATTAAGTAAATGACATTGTAGGGAGCGGTTATATAAAGAAAGAGAACATGGATAAAAACGTGGAAACGGAAGCGAATATTTAAAAATATTGAATACATTTTATGTTGACATTCTCTGAATATGAACGCGATGGTTATAGGTTTGATTCCCAACGGGGGAAATGCATTATTTTACAATTCATTATTTTACTATACTTTGTCACTCAATGCGCAGTATCCTCAAATCTGGCGGAAAGCGGAGAACGGAATAACTTGACATTAGGCTCTCCATGTCAAAAATAGTGTTTCTTTTTTATTTTATACAATCCACGTTACCGATAAGTGATTATAGAGTATTTTATTGATCCACATGAGAATTCTGTCTAGATAAGAGTTATCTGATATTGAGATCGACATATGTGATAGTATAAAAACCAATACGTGACGAATATAAAGAAATTACGAATAAAACCTCTAAATACCACCTAGTGAAAACTATGTATTACATTGTGTACGGGATGTGTCTGAATGCATTTAAGATATTTTAAATTAAAAAAATTAAATCAGCTTCACGCTGTATCCCGCACACAGCAGGGTAGGCAGAGGGAACCTAGTGTTAAGACACACCGTTCCCCAGTTTCCGCAGAGTTCTGGAGGCATTGCGTGTTGAGTGGCGGAACTCAACGCCGCACTTTGCCTCGACACCAGAACGAAGAAATGAAAATATAAATGTAAGTAAATATTTCATCTCCTCGAGTGGGGACCGAACCCACAACCAGCCGGTTTTACAGTCACACTCTGTGCCCCTGCGCAACGACTGGCTTCAGATTTAAGATATTTAATTGTGATTAACACGAAAAATTTGATTTGATGATAATATTGATTGAAAGTAATGAGTTGAGGTCTTGGCGAAGAGGCACAAGCGTGCGACTGTAAACACGACATGGTGTGGATTCGATCCTCACCCGAGGAAGTGAAAGATTTAATATTTTCGCTCTGGTAACGAGACTAACGGCGGTGTTAAATTTTGCCACACATGACACAATACCCAATGCATCCAGAATTCGGACGGAAAATGGAATGTCTTAACACTAGGTTCCCAGTTCCCCTTTGTCTACCCTGCTATGAGCGAAATACATCGTGAAACTCAAAAAAAAACAAAACAAAATATAATTTAAATATAAATTCCATTAAAACACAAAATCAACTGCAAAATCTAATATCATAGCAACAAAATAAACTGTTGACCTCACTAATTAAACATTATTTAAAATCAGAAAAACCAACGATTCACACATATAAAGCCTTGAATAGACAGATTTGTAGATAAAATGTATTGTGTACGCTACGTACGTGACATTTAGTATGCACCACAGATAAAATATAATAAAATACCGTATTTTTTTTGATGTTAGGCTTTATTAATATTATATTATTGAGGCCAGTCGTGGCCCAGGGTCACAAAGTGTGACTGTGAAACCGATTGGTTGTGATTGATCCCCACTCGAGGAGATGAAATATTTACTTAAATTTATATTTCCATTTCTTCGCTCTGGTGTCGAGGCTAAGCGCGGCGTTGAGTTCTGCCACTCAACACGCAATGCCTCCAGAATTCGACAGAAAGAGCGAAACGGAGTGTCTCAACACTAGGTTCCCTCTGCCTCGCCAGCTGTGAGCGGAATACAGCGTGAAGCTGATTTATTTCATTTATTTATTTAAATTTTCTTGCAACCAAAACATAGTTATTAGGTAATGTAGTGTAATGAGGCAATTTCCCAGTTACCAGTAAACACACTGTAATCGGTGCTGAGCACAATGACGAATTGCAAATTGTTATAACATTACTTTTGAATTATTCAAATTTGTTTAAGTTATTTTATAATGTTTCGAGTCAAGGTATTTTTATGTTGGATTTTGATTGTGTTTATTGTATTAAAATAATTAAAAAAAAAAAAATTAAATTAGCTTCACGCTGTATCCCGCACACAGCAGGGCAGGGAGGCAGTAGGCAGAGGGAATCTAGTGTTAAAATAATGATATAAAATAAAGTAAATCAGCTTCACGCGGTAACACTTTCCGCCGAATCCTGAAGGCATTGCGTGTTAAATGGTGGAACTCAACGCCTCTCTTTTGTCTCGACATCAGAGCGAAGAAATGAAAATATTAATTTAATGAAATATTTCATCGCCTCTAGTGGGGATCGAACCCACAACCAGTCGCGTTTACAGCCATACATTTGTGCCCCTGCGCCACGACTGGCCTGTTCTATTAAAATAATGTTTGTTATATTGAAAAATGAAATACAATATTATATCTTTAGAATTTCTGCCAATAGTTTTTTCTCCTATTCTCGTTTTTTTTGTAAGAATGTTAAGTTTTTAGACATTATCAAATTTTTACATATACATTTTGGCTGAATATTGAAAATCAGATATTACATATTATATATATTTTCCTCCAGACACTGTCTAACTAAATAGTCTATATCACACAAACTACATACATAAATTGTATGAACCATCAATACCTAATGTCTTCTAGAGTTACTGAGTAATGTGGACAGGACAATCAAAATCTAATTTAGTTGGTAATCCAGTTCAAGCAGTTATGAAGTATTCGGCGGCAAGCGCAAGGCCGCGGCCTCATTCTGTGCACTCTCACTTCTGTTCACGCACTAAAGGTGTAAGTAAATTTTAGAAACGTAAAAGTTATTTTTTTGTTTCAGGCAGAGGGTACCTGGGAACTCAATGTTAAGACACTTTCTACGCTTCGCCTCGTCACCAGAGTGACCACCATGAAAATATTAACAAATAATAATTCATTAAGTAAATATTTCATCTCCTCAAGTGGGAATCGAACCCACAATCAGTCGGTTTTACAGTCAGTGTGCCGCTGCGCCACGATTGGCCTCATGTTCCTAATATAATATGTAAAAAATTAAATGTTGATGTATATTACTGCATCGAAAAATCATTTCTATTTAAAGGCAAACCAAAAAGCGATAACTATATTTCTTTAAATAATAAAAATTTATAAATAGAATAATCATTTGTTATATATAGGTTTTAGTCCACAAAAATCGCAAAACGTGACTTACACATGTTTACTTAGCGGCGTATGATGAATCATCAAAATCATTTTATATTCTACACTCAAAGCGGCGGACGCAATAGACGCTGTAAGAATGATTTCGTACAACCTACTACTTGAGGCTACTCTGGCAAGTTAATCTAAGAAAATTTATTTATATCAGTGTTGCCAGACGTCCCAATTTTTGGCGGGACTTCCCGTGAATATGTTAAATCTAAAGACTTAACTTTTTTAGGTACAGAATAAACCAAACAGGTACTGTAATTTGTAGTATAAGTATAGTGACTTTTTTTCTTCATCTGATTTTTGGTCTGATCACAATAAACGGATAAATATTTATATTTTTTCTCTGTCCCGTCCCCTGTTCAAAGTATCTCATTTATTCACTTAAAACACATAAAATTAAGGTTTACCTCAAGGTAAGATCAGGCAACCCTGAATTGTACTTCTATGTACTTCATACTGTATCCCTAGCAGGGTAGCCAGAGAGAACGGGTCTCTACATACCTCTTTAGCCTCGCCCACTGTCATCAACCTCTTCATATATGCCCTCCGGGAGTCCTCAAGTTTTTTACGTGACCTTCCTCCAGTATCTTGGATACTGTTTTCGAAGGTCAAACGAAGTCTAGCTGATTGATATTCACCCAATTTTTATTTATATAAAAACTAGACTATTTTACTTGCGGATTTAACCCTGTAGTCGGTTTGACTCTGTATTTGGGGTTGTGTACAGTGGGTTACACCGAAAAGATCTTCCATTTTATTCGATCTTTATCCTCGGTAAACTTAGTAACCAATACAAAAAGAAAACTATTTGAATCAGTCGTTCTTGAGATTAGTGCATTCAACCAAACAAACTTTTCAGATTTATAATATTAAGTATTACTAGTTATATATTCTGTATTGCTATTAAAAGCTACTAATGCGATTGATGCAGTAGTTTATTTTTAATATAACATTAATAGATAATATTTTTATTTTTTATTATACAGTGTGTTATAAATGGCTAAATTACATCACTTTTAGGATATATAACAATTTAAATAAATAATACAGAAATAAAAAAATATAAATATATAAAGTAAGTAAATTAATTAATTATTCAATAATACATTAATTGAGGATAACATTTGAATAATTAACGCAGTAAATTATTTTATATATTTTTTATCGATTGTTTTAAATTGTTATTAAAGTCTAATCGATGTTTTTTCAAATTTATATTCTATTTATATAAGCGGGCGTATGGCACTGGGTAAGGAACCTAGTGTTAAAACACTCCGTTTCTTTTCACCCAATTTTGGGGACATTAAATTTTGAGTAATAGAATTCAAAGTCTCGCAATATTTTTATATAATACATTCCCACCGAGTGGGAATGAAATCCACGACTGGCGAGTTTACAGTCAGACTCTGATCCGCTCCGCTATGACGACCTCAAAATATGGCCTCGGTTTCAAAGTTAAGATTCATATATTCCATTCATATATTCAACCCCTTTAATTGTTAACATTGTAAGTAATACACTCAACACGCAATGCCTTTACAGAATTCGGTGGAAAATGGGAAACGGAGTGTGTTAACATTAGGTTCCCTCTGCCCACCCTGTTACGTGAGGAACAGCGTGAAGCTAAAAAATGTATTTTTTTTTACATTGCTTAAAATACCTTAAGTACGTACTATTAAACCATTTCATATTCAAATTAAAACAATTTAGCTTTACACAGTAAACAGTACTTTAGCACAGTAAAGTGTTAAGCGCTTTTTGCGTGTTTACGGTACAATCAACTTTCACAGCCGGTCATTGCGGTATTTTACTTGAAAATTTTATTAAAAAAAAATATTCGATTAATATAGATTATAAATAAAAAAAATTTGCTTCACGCTGTTTCTCGTACACAGCAGAGTAGTGCAGAAGGAACCTAGTGTTAAGACACGCCGTTCCTTACTTTCCGCCAAATTCTGGAGGCATTGCGTGTTGAGTGGTGGAACTCAACGCCGCGTTTTACCTCAACACCAGAGCGAAAAAATTTAAATACATATTTAAATAAAAATAAATGAAAATATTTCATTTCTACGAGTGGGGATCGAACCCACAACCAGTCGCGTTTACAGTTTCACCTTGTGCGCCACAACTAGCCTCGGACTTGAAAATATTCTGATGATATTTATTATTTATGTATTCATTGTATTTTAAGCTAAAAATAAACTAAGACACTGTACACGGTACATATACTGCTAAGTGTATACATCAAGTGATTCTGTATGAACATGAGTGTCTCTTTTTATTCAATAGGGCGAAAACATTATTCTGAAGTAAACCGTGAATGACGAACGCAAACAGTAAGCGGAGTTTAACCGAGACAGCAAGAGAAGAAAATTTAATGTTAAGACATTCCTATGTTTACTTTCTGCTCAATTTTAAGACAATGTGTGACGAAGATAAAAGAGCAAAAAAATTATAGTCATGTATTATAAAAATTTAGATTATTCATACGTTTGAGTGACTATCGAATTCCGAATGATCTGATGACCAAATCAGAAATAATTTTCTAAGGGATTTTGATTTAGTGATATTTAGAGTAAATACATGGACGTAAAAATAGGGGGTTGGGAGGTAGTGTCTGTGCCCTCCCTAGAATAAAATTGAAACCTTTACACCACTGGTTCCCAACCAGTGGTCCACAGAAGCCTAAATATGGTCCGCGAACGATTTTAATTTTATGACTGGGGATAACACACAGTTAATTTTTATTACACCTCATGTAGATGTAAGTAGGTCCTTGATCAAGAAAAAGTTGGGAACCCCTGCTTTACACGAACAGGTCTGTTCAAAGTAATTTAAACTTTTTTTTTAAATCTAAAGTTCGAATATATCAAAATATGTGCAATATCTTTCAATCAATTATATCAATCTTTTGCCATTCAAACTTCAGAAGCATAAAAAAAACCTTAATTTGTTTAAGTCAAAAATCAAACAGGCGACCTCCGTCCTAGCTATCAGAGGCTGACAACGGAATAATCACGTTTTTCATCAATTCCATTACTACATAAACAACTTGAATAAGGTCATCCGCACAATACGATGTATGTTAGGCTGTTACACTCCACTCTATATAGCAATATAGCTAAATAAAGAAACTTTACCTTAAAAATAATGACCGAAATACGTATCGAGGCCAGCGCTGAGGGGCATTAAAATCAAGATTTGTAGGTTATGTTTGTTGGCTTCTCATTTATGTATAGTACCTGCATGTATAGTTGTTCTATTTCTATTTTTATACTTTAATAGATTGTATTTGAAGGTAATGGGTTCGAATCTCAATGGGAATAGAGGATAGGTATATTTACAACCAGCGATCAAAACGCAGCTTCGTCCGTTTTAACTTGTTGTTTTCTTATAGCCAAATTATACATAATTTTCATCTAAAATAGTTTAGTAGTTTTTATGTCACAGTGAAACACACATCCACGCTCACAATATTAGTCGAATTAATAGAATTTTAAAATAATATATTTCCCCAAATGAGATTGTATCTTCAACCATATTGTTTACAGTCAAACGTTATACTGGACCACGTTAGCCTTGATATAACTTGATATACTAAAAAAAACGAAACAGCAGGGTAGACAGAGGGAACCTAGTGTTAAGACACTCCGTTGCCCATGCTCCTACGAATTCTAGAGGCATTGCGTGTTGAGTGACGGAACTGAACCCCACAATTTTGCATCGACACCAAAGCGAAAAATTAAAATATAAATTTAAATAAATATTTCATTGAATTGGATCGAACCCACAACCAGTCGCGTCGCGAGTATACATTTAGTATACTCATATTTTGTCATATTTTGTAAACATACTGTTGATTTCATTTCCGTGTAAGACAATCGTTTTATCAACTTCCTAGTGCCGACGCGCCGCGGTACAAGATTCTTTTGTTCGTTCCACATAAAAAAAAATAAGAACAAAGCCATTCATTTAGTATTATAATATGCTCTTAGATATGCTTCGATATTTGGTGTATTGCATTAGGTTATTATGGCGCAGTGGCAGTGAAGTTGGGAGTAGGTTTGATTTTGTGCAGAATAAGTTTTTTTTTATATAGAAAAGACAAGGCAAACAAGAGTTCGGGTCACCTGACGGTATGTGGTCACTGCCGCCCACGACCCCATGCAACACCAGAGGAGCTACAGGCACGTTGCCAGCTGCCAAGGTGGAGATAGACGCGCTTTTTGAAGGCTTTTTTTTTATTTTTGTTAAAATCTATAGACGAATTATATGGAATGTAGGTACTAGTGGTCACCCGCAGCTTTGTTAGCGTGTATTTTAGGACGTATATCCATTGGAAAAAAACCCATTTTTGCCGTTCTCGTAATATCGAGGTCTCTTAGTTAGTCCGTTTATTGAACTATATTAAAAAAAAATCAATTTCAACTTTCCAAGTCCGGTAGGTTTATCACCTGTTGTCTGTCAGACATTCAGAACACGGAAGAGTGTTTTTATATAGATATAAATGACTGGTATTTTCAATTGCGTGACTTCAATTAGTACATGGGGTGCTGGTGCATAGACTAGACTAGACTAGTCTAGACTAGACTAGACTAGATTAGACTAAATTAGACTAGACTAGATTAGAAACTCCCCAAGTGGGATCCCACCAGTCCCATTTTGAAGTCGAATACTACACTGAAAGCATCGCCAGCACAACGTTACTTTGCTCGATTATTAATTTTAATATTATAATGTTATGTTTCTTAATTATTAACATGTGCGTTCTATTCCACCCGAGTTTCATATTTAATATTTCCATTTCTTAGCTCTGATAACGACGCATGCACGGCGTTGACTTCAGTCAAAAATAAGGCGGAACTCAACACTCAAAAATAAGTCTGAAAGTAGGGAACGCAGTGTCTTAACACTAAGTTCCCAGGATCCCTCTGCCTACCCTGCTATGGCGGGGATAAAATGCATGAAGCTATTAAAAAAACATATATACCTAATTACACTTAATATGTGCTGTAATTTCTTAGAACACTAAATCACTTATCATCACCTCTTTCCTTTTTACATATAAAGCAGATGATTTACTAGAAAAGCGGTCTCGTCCACACTGGATGGTCATCGAAGAAAACAGGAATTATCGATCTTGTCTTTGGAATTCTAAGTATTTAGAGACAACTTTTTACAGAACTTCTAATGATAATTATATAGTTTTTTTTACATCAAGTGTTTTATAATTACTGCGGAATGTACTTGGAAGAGTTGCACTATCCAGGTTCCGGCTCCATCATCAGACTAGACCATCGGTTCCCAACCAGTGGTCCGTAGACCAGTAGTGGTCCGCAGCAACTAAAGTATGGTCCGCGAATGACTTAAAATTTTGGTGTTTGAGGAAAGTCTGCCTATAGTTAAGTTGTTTCTTCAATGAAACATAAAATATTTTGACATTTAAATTTAATATACTTTGAAATTCATTGATTTTTAATATTTACTTATAAATTCACACACCCCATCATACAAAATGTCAGATTTTTTTTAAACTGTTCACTTTGAAATTAAAATTTTTGTTTAATTATTAATTTATTTTTATTATACCTACAAAGTGGTCCCTGCTAACAAGAATTCTATAAAAGTGGTCCCTGATCAAGAAAAGATTGGGAACCCCTGGACTAGTCAGTCCATTTTGTTTATGTCGCGTAAGCTAAATATTACTGCTAAGTTTCGTGATGATTCAGTTTAGATTTTTTACATAATAATAATAGTTACTTAGTTTGTTACAGATCGATCTAATAAAAGTTTATTGAAAATAAAAATTACCGACACACAGTGTTTGATTGTAAACACGATGGCTGTAGGTTCGATTCTCAATCGAGGTAATAAATTATTTTCATTTCCTATTTTTCCTTCCTTCGCTCTGGTAACACGACAAAACACGGTATTGAGTTCTGCCAACACGCAATGTCTCGGAAATTGATCAGTTCGTGGGCAACGGAGTATCTGAACACTACTGTATACATGTCTATACGAGTAATTTCTCCGTCCTCAATAGGCATAACAAGAATTGAGTACGAATTGACATTCACTTATTTTTTTATCAAAATATTGATAAAAAAAATGAATGTCAATATTACGACAAAACCGTATTATACAGTACCTGTATTATACAGGTTTGAAACTCGTCGACATTTTAGTGAGCATTGCAGAAAAATCAAGGTAATTTGATGTAACCGGTTGTTTAAAGCAATTCGCTATTATGAATATAAACCATGCTCATTTTTAACCGACTTCTGTAAAAGAAGGTAATTATCTATATATATATATATAAATTATAAAATTGTAATAGGTATTAAGTTAATAGATAATAAGTGAAATATTTCCAAAAAAAATACCTGGACTTTCTTAGGAATCAAATATCTCTAGTTATAAGACTAGTTTAAGTAGCAGATAAATATAAAACTAAAGCTGATAATTATGAAAAAGTTAAAAAAAGTACGGACCACGTGTCCGTAGTGTTTAGTAGAAATATACTAAAAAAATTAAAAAAGAAAGTAATTATTAATTCGACTGTATATTAGTGTTCAGTTTTTTTTTTGTGAAATAATATTTTAGTGTTCTTTCAGGACAGAGGCAATACTTTATTTTTATTATTATATATATTTTGTTTCACAATTTATCCCGCACATTGCAGAGAACGCAAAGGAAACCTGAGAATTATAGAGGCATTGCGTGTCGAGCGGCGGAACTCAACTCTGCGCTTTACCGCGTCACCAGAGCGAGGAAATAAATATTAAATATTTCATTCCTTCGAGTATAACTCAAACCCACAACCACCGTATTAACAGTCGCCCTCGTTTAATACACTTTAATTTTTATTTCTTTGTTCTTATTTCTTACAAGCCAATTTTTATTTCTTATTTTTGAAATAAATATTGTACACAGTGGACATTTTAAAAATTTACAAAAACTGACCGTAAGGGGGTCATCGACACGTGGTAACATAATTGCAGCAAACCGGTTGCAGGAGGTCAGAAACGCTTCTGGGCGTTCTGGCTTTGGGTGTAGCTACTTGGTTATTAGGAAATGGTATTTTTACAAGTTCAAGGCTTCAATTCATCTATTGTATCAAAATAGTACTATTGGCCATCCTCAATTTCGTTTTCGAGGACTATATACAACGTAAAATGTTTTTTTCCTAAACCTGTAAGAATTTTAAGATAAAATAAAAAAAATAAATAAGTAGAGTAGAGTAGGAGAGGGAGCCTTGTGTTACTTAAATGGAGAATTTCAAGATATCGTTTTATAATGCTTCCGTAAAATCCCCAAGCAACCTATACGCCGAATTGCGGCGTTCTACGCTGCGTGATAATTGAGTACAGACGAAAGAAACGTAAGTTGTGGATTCAAGTCCCGTTTGGATTTAAAATTGTTTTTTAATGTGTCGGTATAAAGTTCCGTTAAGAGAGGAGATGGTTGGGCATTGTGTACAATATAGTTCACAATAGTTTTGTGTTT
Organism: Heliconius hermathena; assembly: GCA_013403705.1. Lineage (NCBI taxonomy): Eukaryota > Metazoa > Arthropoda > Insecta > Lepidoptera > Nymphalidae > Heliconius > Heliconius hermathena. The sequence continues at coordinate 44,994 of JAAIXJ010000407.1, read as the reverse complement.
TTCATCGTATTTAAAGATAACAAAAATCTGTAATATCAGTAAATATACTAAAACGTGATACTAAATTTATAATTAAATCAAAATGCAATCAGCATGGTAGGCAGAGGGAACCTAGTGCTAAGTCACACCGTTCCCCACTTTCCGCCAAGTTCTGGAGACATTGCATGTTGAGTGGCGGAACTCAACGCCGCGTTTTGCCTCGACACCAGAGCGAAGAAAAAAAAATATAAATGTTAATAAATATTAATTTCCTCGTGTGGGGATCGAACCCAGAACCAGTTGATTTTACAGTCACCCGCGCCACGACTGGCCTCTAAATTATAATATATTTTAGTAAAAGAAACAACATATTAAATAACATCTAAATGCTGTACTACCTATTGCCATTTTAACTAACGTATTATACATTAAATATTTAATTATACAATTACTTCAGCGTTTTCCTTTGTTAAATTACAATATAACATAACTACTAATAATAATATAAAATAACACCTCTTTGCAGTAAACTGCATTCTGTGGCACCGTTTCCCTTGAAACAATGGCACAGGTAACGGGTTCGATTCGCTTTTAAAACAATACAGGTTTTTGTACAGAAGTAGGTAATATAATGTTCTTATTGTTCTTATACATACTTGACGGCCTTATTTTAAGTGATCATTTAAGGTTTCTTTAAGCTTATTATAATTTATAGTTTATTATTAGTAAAGTCAACGTCTATTTAATCTCGTACAATTATTATATTATAAATAATAATAATAAAGATACATATAATAAAAAATAAATATAATAAACCTTTAATTTGGTAAAGAATGTAATTAAGGCCAGTCGTGGCGCAGTGGCACAAAGTGTGACTGTAAAACCGACTGGCTGTGGGTTCCATCCCCACTCGAGGAGATGAAATAGTCGAGGCAAAGCGCGGCGTTGAGTTCTGCTACTCAACACGCAATACCTCAAGAATGAGGCAGAAAGTGGGGAACGGGGTGTCTTAACACTAGGTTCCCTCTGCCTGCTGCTGTGTGCGGGATACAGCGTGAAGCTGATATATTTAAATAAACATCGCATTCACATTTTATTTTAGCTTCACGCTGTATCCCGCACAAAGCCCCTACCCACTGCAGGCAGAGGGAACCTTGGGACCAATTACTGAAAATGATGAATGGAATTTATTATATTATCTATACTTTTAATACAATCATCACTGATCGGTGTCTGATATAAGAAAAAATGTTATGAAGTGCCATTTAAAACAATCTTTTTATTTTTATTTTTGTCTGTTTGTCTGTACGTATGTTCATGTTTATTTTTATTTCAATCGGTTCATAAATAAAAAAGTTATACCATTTTAAAGAATGTTATCCGACATAATTATTATTTAATTTTCAATATAGGTATAGATATTGTTTTTTATATGATATTATTATTAGAAAACGAAAGTAATGCCGACTGAAAAAGAATAATTATATAGTACAAACGGGCGAAGCCGCAAGCGGATCGCTGATCTTTAATAATAAGCATCACATCCTGCTAATTTTTAAGGATGTAAAGAGAAGAATATCACAAAATATTTATTTAGGTCAAAGTACAAATACGAGAAACGTCAATCTCTACAAAATGTCTTTTTTAATATTTTAAAAATTTTCACATACATATAAGATTAAATAAATATAAAGCTGCAATCTGCATCTACAATTTAGATATGAACACTTTTATTTCCAAATGATAACACGTTAATATTGATAAGACTTATCACGAAAAGAATGATAGCGGCAAGTGGAAAATATAATTGTAAAAATATGTTTCATATACATATTATAAAATATTTTAATATTATTAAAAGAAGTGACGTGAGTTATTAAATGACTATAAAATAATGTAGGTAATAAAAGTCACAACTTTATATAAATTTTCAAGAAGTAGCTCCACGCTTTATCCAGTGTTTTAAGACACTCCGTTAGTGTTAAGACACTCCGTTCGCCATTTTCCGCCGAATTTTGGAGGCATTGCGTGTTGAGGGGCGGAACTCAACGCCACGCTTTGCTCCAATACCAGAGCGACGAAAATTAAAATATAAATGTAAATAAATATTTAATTTCTTCGGGTGGGAATCGAACCCACAACTAATCAATTTTACAGTCACATTTTGTGCCCCTACGCCACGACAGGTCTCAATATTAATATTTTCATAAACATTAAAATATTTCATTTCCTCGAGTGGGAATCGAAGCCACAACCTGTCGCGTTTACAGCCACACCCTTGTGCCACTGAGCCACGAATGGCCTCATCATTTGTTTTCTTAATTTGGATAAATATCAAATTTCTAAATTTTTTTATAAATTCAAATTTGGCGTGGTTAAAGCAACCTTTATATAAAATGTTATCTAAAATGTATGTAACATGAAATTGTGATAATAGTGATAAGATCATCACGACTGCAATACGACATCACCATTTTTGCTGAAGGCTTGGTGGTTGTATTATTACTGTGTTATAGAATAATAAATATTTTCCAGCTTCACGTTCTATCCCGCACATGGTAGGGTAGGCAGACAGAACGTAGTCCTAAGACATTTCGAGGTATTACGTGTTGAGTGGTGGAACTCAACGCCGGGCTTTTGCCATTGTGCCAGAGCGACCAGGTTCCTAAATAAGTAAGTATTTTGTGTAGAATAAAATTTAAAAATGTTTAAAAATAAATAATATATAATTCCCCGAGTGGTGATCGAACCCACAACCGCCGCGTTATCCTAATACCCCTGCGCCACGTGCGACGGCTTTTAACTTCGACAAATTTATAATATTAAGATATATTTGATAAATTGTATATGAAAAATTATGAATATTTTAAGTAAACCCACTAAACGTCAGTTAAAGTTAAGTAAGAGGTGGAGATAATGTTAAGACCTTCCGTTTCCCACTCTCCACCCAATTACTGAGTGGCAGAATTTTGTATATATTTTTGCGCATTTTGTATATATTTTTACCATACCGAGAAAATAAAAATATTTAATTCCACCGAATAGGAATCGAACCCACAACTTCTTTTATGTTTATTACATTATTTATAATAATCGCCGTCGCTTTGTCATTTTTTTTCCACTTGAAACATAAAATCTATATTTATCACGTTTCAATCGTCAAGTTAATGTGTTCTGTCATTTCGGACATTCCGTGTCCGTCTGTGGAGCTATTAGAGAAGGGCCGAGACCAAAACATCACTAAATTACATCTGAAGCCCATATTTAGAGACCGCTCTCAAGCCTGAGACCGGTCTTGAGATGCCGTTTTCATTAATAGATACGTAATTTATGAAAAAACGGCATCTTAAGATCGATCTCAGGCTTTAAGTGCGGTTCATAAATACGGGTTTTATGAATTTCTTTTGGTAGTATATTTTTTATGAAACTAGAGACCCTCACTTGTGGCTCCACTCGCGTGGTCCAGTGAAAATAATTAAGAATTTAAAAATAACTAAGAATTAAAACAATTGACTACGCAATACAAAAAGAACATATCAACTCAAACCCGTAGTTACCGAGATTATGGCGTTCAACCTAACAACATTAGATTTTATTTATAGATTTTATATATTAATAGATTTAAAAAAAAATCAGATAAAGTTAAAATTGCAAAAAGGCTANATATATATATATATATTACGGTAATTGACCTTATTCGTTCCAATAGAAACATATATAAAAAAACAAAAATTAAAAAGGTAAACTGTCAGAAAATATAGAAAAACAGTTAACAATATAAAGTCAAAACAACAACGAAACGAAACAACGAAATTCGATACAATTAAAAATTCAATCTAAATAGTTCAACTCACGCGACGGTCTGTTAAATTAAAAATCAGATTTAAATTGTGATTTGTGTTTTATACTAGCCTTTTCCTGTGACTTCGTCTGTGGTGGAAAGTAAGTTGGTATGACTATATAATTTATTATCTCTTTAAGGAAAATTTACCAAAACAACGATATACACTATTGTATACATACTAAGTTGTTTCTGAGGTAAGTGTGCACAAATACACAGCCAAATAGACAAAAATATAGAAATATAGTTTTTTAGATTGCCTAATAAATATCTTCCATGTATAGACAGCGATTAATTACTTTTTTTATATGTATAAGTAGTTACTTGAAGTCGACTTACCTCTAGTTTTTTAGAATATTCCTCGGTTATACGTTCCTGTTCCTTCTTAAGCTCCTCGTTCTTCTCCAGCAGGGCCTTCCCAAGCTCTGCCGCCAGCAGCAGATCAGATTCTTTTTGCTGCAGCTGCGTCCACACATCCTCAGCCCCGGTATCCATGTTTGTGTTCGAAACTGACATTTTCTTCACGTAATCCTCTAAATCCTCGTAAAAATGCTGATCTGCCAAACTCAAAACGGTTGGTACAATCCTGTTGCCGCTCCGACTCCTGCTCCGTCTTGGATGGCTGGGTTTATCTCCTTCACCAACAAATTCTGTTTCCTCTATAATAAAATCGGGGGATCTGGTCGGTACTAGTGGTCTACTTCTAAATGCACTAACCTCAGCAGCCATTTAAAATAAGAAAAACAAAGTTCAAGAAGTTAACTTTGCACAATTTTAGTGTAGTTGTTCTTTTTGAATATCTTCTCGATGGCCTGTTGGATTTTGGCGGGTTTCGGTAGTTTTATTTGTTTGAAAACATTCACGGGGAGGTCGAAATCCTTTTTTAACGCCATTTTAACTATTTTATATCATCACGAATAATATATTTGTTTCACTGGCACTGCACTAACGTAATTAATATATTTTTTTTTCACTCGCGACGCAACGTTGCCTCGACGACGGCGCGGACACAACAAAACTGAATACAGCCTATAAGGTAAACTGCGTCCGATTCGGTCATAGATTATGCGATGATAAGATATGGTGGATATTAGTGATTCATTATTCATCTATTAATTGGGCAATGATTGTTTATTGATAATTACTTAATCATATTAAAATAAATGCTTAATTGATTGATTGATAATTTATCTTGTATTTGTACAAAATTTCTTGATTATTAGTTAATCATATTTATTAAAATATGTATTTTAATTATGTATAACTTTAAGTATAGTTAAAAGAAATTGTCTTTATTACTCAATTTATTATGTTTAAAATTTACTAATTAAAACAATTACATTAATATCAAGAGCATAAAAAAATAAAATTATATTTCTTTAATTTTATTATTAATTAAGAACTATTTTATTACAAACTCTTTACAAATATTTTATTTTCATAACAAAAATTCAACATCTAAAATCCACACTTATCATAACTAAAGACAAAAACAGATAGGCATCAAATTATTCTAGAAACATCTATTTTCAATAACTTCTCTTTGATCCAACCAACACGTGTGTCAAAATGAGATAGCAATACCAGGTAAATACAAATCCCAGTAGATAGAGAGAGACAGACAATATCAAGGTAAAGAGAGCGGTCAATTCAAAATGGCGTTACATTTTATTTTTATTAAAACTTATTCATTATTTAAGGAAGTAACTTAATATCCTAACTATAAAGAAAATTTGCTTAAATTAATCCACAGAAAAAAAACCTTGAAAAGATTAGTTGTATTTGGTTAATAATTTCGCAATTTCCTAATTTCACAATATTTGTAATATTTGGCATAAACTATTTTCTTTATTATAAAATTATGTATTAAATTTTAGCTTTACCCTTAATCCCGTTACAATTTAACATAATTTCGTTATCAAATTTCCTCCGTATACTAGCATAGCGTGTTGACTAGCGGAACTCAACGCCGCGTTTTGCTTCGTTGCCAAAGCAAGTGCAAAGCTTCGAGTGGAATCGTACTCCTCCGCCGCGACTGGCCTCGTATGTTATTGTAAGCACTTTATATCTAATTTATCAACTAATAATAATAAATCCTTCACTTTTTTTCCGCATAGCAGTAAGTTCAGTGGAAATCTAGTGTTAAAAGTAAAACTTTTTTTTCGATATACATATATGCTATACTGCCTCCTGGAGAGGCCTGGAGGCTACCAGTATTGGCAACAGTTAAGGAGGGAAGGGGGTACTCTTTCTCTAAGAAAGTGCAAGCACTACGTGGCTGTACTTTTACAGTATTACTGCTAAAAGAATGTTTTGATAAATCATTGTTATGTTTTCACGATTTTTACAATAGCTTCTCATTGAACGTTGGAGTCGATGTTTATATTATTTATATAAAATATTTTCATTTCTCTGGTTCCCTATGTTTTCTTTAAAATTAGTAATGGGAATTTGAAATAAGCGAAACGTCGAGAACGTTTTTTTCTAGCGGTGAAGGCATAAGGAACCTAGTGCCAAAATCCTTTTTTGCCCATTTTCTGTCCAATTTTCAAACATTGCGTGTTGAATAGCGAAACTTAACGCTTACTTCGCTTGGTCTTATTATCAAATGAGAATTGAACAGACAACCGTCACATTTGCAGTGAGTCTCTGCACCGCTGTGCTACAATAGCCTCAACTTATGAATTAAAAAAAAATCAAATCTGTACCTCTTCATTCAAAATTTCATAATTCTCTTAGTAAAAAAGTAAGTTCTTCTCTAAAGTTTACTTGTTAGCATTGTATCACGCACATAGCAGAAGGATAGGCGAAGGGAACCTGTGATTTCAGTGCTAAGACTTAAGAATTCTCCTTTCCTCATTAAGATACCTCCATTTCCCACTTTCCGCGGTATTCTTGAGGCGTTGAGTGGCGGAGCTCAACGTTATCTCGTTACCAGAGCGAAGAAATGAAATATTTCATTTCCCCTATTGGGAATTGAACAAATAACTATCGTGTTTACAGTCGCACGCTTGTGTCCATTCGCCACGATGACCTCAAAGTATTTTTCTTTCTTTAAAATGTAAGAAACTTATATAAATAAAGTTACCAGTATGTTTCCTTTGACTACCTACATGATAAAGATTTAACGATCGAGAGAAAAATTTGACGAATTCATAAAGATTTAACCAAGTATTTATATATTTTTAACATTTTTAAAATGTTATTCCATATTTAGGAAAGAAAAATGCTTATTTAGAAAACGTACAAAAATTTTAATGTAGCACGAACAATATAAAATTTCGACGTAGCTTGATGAGAACGTATGGCTTAGTGGTCAGAGCGCCTGGACGGTTTCCAGGAGGCACGGGTTTGAGTCCCGCTACGTTCAAATTTTTATACGTTTTCTAAATAAGTATTTATGCTTAAATGACCTACGACTACAAGATTACCACAACCTATCAAATCATTATATTATTATAGAAAATAAAAAAAAACCTATTGTTGTTTAGAATCTAAACTTAAGTTTGACTTTATTATAAAATGAATGCAATCATTTACGCTGTAATCGACACCGTGACCTATACGTACATAAATTCGATTTTTTTAATTATTTTTTTTAATATATATTTTTTGGTTATATTTGTAAATGTACCTAAGTAAACTGAAAAAGTATATTAAGAAAACTAATATTGAGAGTCATGGCTCATAAGCACAAGCGTGCTGCTGGTTGTGAGTTCCATTCCCACTCGAGGAAATTAAATATTTATTAGGACCTTGAATAAGTTGCTGTTGTTTTTTGAAAGATGGCGTTGCGGCACTCTCTGCACGGAATTTCGTACGGTAACGGATCACCAAAATAGTACTATATGTAACCTCAAATTATAGTAGAATAGTGTTTACTACAGTGTCAACTACATATTTATTTTCCCTTTGTGAAAATGTGTACTTTTGTGCCAAATAAAGTGTTTTTGCGGGGAATTTTATTGCACTGCTTTATTCAGAAAAAATCTGCAGCAGAAGCACACAGAATTCTCGTTGAGACAATGCTTTGTCGAATACAACGTGCAGAGACTGGTTTAGGCGCTTCAAAAGTAATGATTTTGACCTTGAAGACAAAGAGCGTTCTGGAGCACCGACAAAATTTGAAGACAGAATTGGAGGCATTGCTTGAAGAAGATCCATGTCAGACGTTAGTAGAGCTCGGGAAAACGTTACAAGTAGATGCGTCAACAGTTTCAAAACGTTTAAAAGCGTTAGGAATGATCCAAAAGCAAGGGCATTGGGTGCCGTATGAGTTGAAGCCGAGAGACGTAGAACGACGTTTTCTCATGTGTGAATTGTTGCTTCAACGGCAAAAGAGAAAAGGTTTTCTGCACCGTATCGTCACTGGGGATGAAAAGTGGATTCACTACGACAATCCAAAGCGAAAAAAATCGTGGGGCATGCCGGGTCACGCATCAACATCGTCGCCAAAACCAAATATCCATGGTTCTAAGCTTCTTCTCTGCATTTGGTGGGATCAGCAGGGCGTAATTTATTATGAGCTGCTTAAACCTAATGAAACTATCACGGGAGCTCGCTATCGACTTCAGTTGATGCGTTTGAGTCGCGCTCTGAAAGAAAAGCGGCCACTATACGAGCAGAGACACGACAAAGTGATTTTATTACATGATAATGCTCGGCCACATGTGGCAAAACCAGTCAAAACTTACCTGGAAACACTTCAATGGGAAGTTCTACCCCACCCGCCGTATTCACCGGACATAGCCCCCTCCGATTACCACTTGTTTCGGTCGATGGCGCACGGTTTAAGCGAGCAGCGCTTCCATTCTTTTGAAGAAGCCGAAAAATGGCTTGATTCCTGGATTGCCTCGAAAGATGAGTCGTTTTTCCGACGGGGGATTCAATTGCTACCAGAGAGATGGGAGAAAGTGGTCTCTAATGATAGACAATACTTTGAGTAATGTCATTGTAAGCATTATATTTTAAATTATTTTTTTTTTAAACAAAAAAAAACAGCGATAACTTATTCAAGGACCTAATAATATTTTCATTTCATTGTTCGACGTGACGAGGCAAAGTGTGGCGTTGAGTTAGTATTAGTATATTAAATAGGTTTTTAAAAAAAAATGCGTCCATCGTAGCGCAGGAGAGGGAGAGCGGAGAACACTCGGAGGAATGACTATACTATAATAATTTTAATTTTGGTTTAATACAGGTGGGGTTGAGTTCCGCTACTCAACACGCAATGTCTCCAGAATTTGGCTACCCTGTTGTGTGCGGGATATAGCCTGAAGCTGATTTAATTTTTTTGATTTAATTTTAATACAGGATTTCAAATCTAGCGGAATTAAGTGACTTAACAATATATCTAACTATGCAATATGATAGTATTTATAAGTATCCGTTCTTGTCTATAATCTTGTTAAGATCAGCTACTCAACACCGAAAGTGGGAAACGGAAGTTAATGGAATCAGAATGTCTTAACACTAGGTACCCAGGTTCCTTCTGCCTACTATGCTATTAGTAGAATATAGCGTAAAGCTAAAAAAAGCTAAAATAAACATATTTGCTTTTTTATCATATTGTATACAGATAAAAAATTGTAATATTCCGTAACTAATTTTTCTTACATAAATACTGATACAATATTGATTGACTTAACCCACTTAGTTCTAAAGTAACTGAAACAAGTCGCTAAGTTACAATCGATTTATCAAAAAGTGGTACAAAGACACCCTTGTTAATAATTTAACGTTTTCAAAAGATATTATTTAAATATAACATTATTTTGTCAATTTAACATTTTTTTGTTTATTAGAAAATGTCGTCCCCTAACGATGATATGGAGATGGAGAAGATCGCTGAAGATGAACTGTCCAAGCTTCAACGACAGGTGAGGTTGTTTTGATTAAAGCAATCATTAAATAGTTAAACAAAATGTTACTATATTTATAATATGTTTCGATTTTATGTCTCGACATATTATAATTTCGGTTAATACGAAGACCAATCGGTTTGGAAATGAAATATTTAATATTTCTGCAAAGGCGTTGAGTTTCACCACTCCACAGGCAATGCCTCTAGAATTCAGCGGAATATCTAGAACGGAGTGTTATAACACTAGGTTTCCTCAGCCTACCCTACGGTGTGCCGGATACAGCATGAAACTAAAAAAATAAATAAACAATAGGTCCATTTTCATAATTTATCTTTCTTTCTGTCAACTTCTGTAAAAGCTAAATATGTATTATATAATATGTGAAAATAAAAAAAAACCACATAAATGTCAAGGACATCAAGTTACAATTTAGTAAAAGGAAAAGGAAAGGTATTATAATTTATAATACACTAATTAATAATGTATAACTAGAGAACGAAATATGTTACGGTTAAATGCGGGCGAAGGCGTGAAAATAATAATAAATATATATATATATATATATATATATATATATATATATATATAAGTATAGTTTAAAAGGAATAAAAAGTTTTTTCACGCCGTTAGTTTCACACGCAGTTAGTTTCACGCCGTGTCCCGCATATAGCAGGGTAAGCAGGTCAGTTCCCCACTTTAGGAATCGAACCTACAACTGTCGCCTTAACAGTCACACACTGTACCACAGCGTGACGACAAAGATGGCCCTAAATTTTAACTACTAACCTTTAGCACTAAAAACTGATTTATCCCTAAAATAATCATATTTTATTACATTACAGCCACACGCAGTGCCCCAGCGCGACGACAAGGACTGCCCTAAATTTTAATTATATGTATACTTTGTCCCTAAAATAATAATATTTAATTTCAGTTTCGCGTAATGGAGATAGATCGTGCCAACGTGACGAGCAGCGTTCAACCCACTTTGAGAGTACAAAGGAACATCATACGGACACTCACCAATGAACTCGATAATATTATGACGGAGTTGCGGGTTTGATTCTTTTAATTTTCTCTTGATTTAATATTTAATTTATGTGCTTAGGTATCTTTTTTTTTAATTCGCGCTTTAGACGTACGCACAGACAAACAAACAAACAAAAAAAAATTAATATCTTTGTTTTGGATTTTATTACATTAACAAAGGCATCCAATAACATTTTTTTTATAATCCTCCATATAATCTTCCATTATATTAGAATTTACAATTACGCGATATCCAATAATACACGAATAATAAATAAAAATAGCATTTTTAGGGTTTCGTACCTCTAAAGAAATAAAACGAAACCCTTATAGGATCACTTTGTTGACAGTGTGTCCGTCTGTCAAGACCATTTATCTCGAGATCGCTTGGAGGTATCAAACTGAAATTAATATCAAAGGTTTAGGTCTACGTTCCATTGTAGCACAGTAAAAATCAATTTTCTGAGTTATCGCATTGAAAAGATACGAACATTTATGCATCATTTTTACTAAATTTTGTATATTAAAATTATATATTGAATAGAATAAAATAAATATAGAAATATAGAAATTATATATGGTAGTAAGTGAGAACTTATAATAAGAATCCGAAAAGTAAAAATTTATAGATATTTCAAAAAAAAATACATATTTAAAAACTTATATTTTTAGTTAATTAAAAAAAAATGAGTGTGTACTTCAGTTTGCATGAAATCTAGCAAGAAGTGAGAACTTATATAATAATACAATACAAATAAAGGAAAAAATCTGAAAAATGAAAATTTAGTTTTATATAACACATAAAAAGTATCTATTATAATTTTATAATTATTCCATACAAAATGAGTTCATAAACTCATAAACTTATATAACTATTGCACTTCTTGAACTACAAATTTGAAATGATATGAAAGCATAGGTGGGCGAGTCCGACTCGCACTTTACCGTTTTTTTTCTATAATATGAATAAATCATTCATCTGCATCTCTCTAGAGACTTATTGATGTGATAATTAATATTAATTAGAAAAATGTTGAATAACTAATATAATTGAAAGTAGAAAATATCTTTGATATAACGCAATCAGAATAGCGTGTTTCATGAGATAATACGGCTTAGGCTACGAGTTCGAGTCTTGAGTAACGTATTTGCTATTAAAATCCTGCAAAATAAGATAATCCGTTCCACTTTCAAGAAATTGCAAGTCGAGTGGCGGAACTCAACGCCGCATCTCGTATATCAGAACAGGGAAAATAAAATTAAAACAATATAATCATTCACCGAATACGAGATCGAACCCACAACCCCCGCATTTACAATCAGACCCTGTTCCACTACGCCACGTTCTTTTTGTTTCGTTTCTTCTATCCATATTCAAACTACTACTGTAACACCTACCACAAAATTCTGTACGAGTATTATTAACAATTTTTTTAGGTCGATGGTAGCGCAGGCGCACAAATTGTGACTGTAGTAAACACGACTGGTTGTGGGTTCGATCCCACTCGAGTAAATTATATTTTCATTTCTTCATTTCTTCGCGATGGTGTCAAGGCTAAGCGTCACTCAACAAGCAATGCTTCCAGAATGCAACGGGGAACGAAGTGTCTTAGCACTAAGTTCCCTCTGCCTACCCTGCTGTGTGCGGGATATAGCGTGAAGCTGATTTAATTTATTTTTTTATTTTTTTTCAGCTCACAAAAAGCACATCAAATATATTAGAAAATGCTAAAACTAGACAGAAATTGATAATACTTTTGAAGGAGCATGAGAGATGTTCATCCGAAGTGAGGGAACATAGAACAACTATCCACGAACTAGATTTCTTACTGAAGCAAGTTCAGAAGGAGATAAAGGGCTTGAAGTCGAAGGGTGTTGGGTTTGATAAGGTACAATGGTTGAAACATATTATTATTAATTATTAAATAATCATCTTTACGCTGTATCCCGCACACAGCAGGGTAGGCAGAGGGAACCTAGTGTTAAGACACTCCGTTCTCCACTTTTCGCCAAGTTCTGGAGCCATTGCATGTTGAGTGGCGGAACTCAACGCCGCGCTTTACCTGAAAATATAAATGTAGATTAATATTTCTTTTTCTCGAGTGGGATCGAACCCACAACCGGTCGATTTTACAGTCACACTTTGTGCCTTTGCGGCGCGACTGTCCTCTTTATTAATTATTAATAATTTCAAATTTAGAGGCCGGTCATAGCAGAGTGTGAGCGTGTGACTGTCAACGCGACAGGTTGTGGGTTCAATTCGGACTCGAGAAAATGAAATATTTAATAGATTCATTCCTTCGCTCTGGTGTCGAGGCGGCTCCAGAATTGGGCGGAAATTGGGGACCAGAGTGTCTTAACACTAGGTTTCCTCTACTTATCTTGCTGTGTGCGGGTAGAGCGTGAAGCTGTATATAATTAATAAAAGAGGCGCATATAAAGAGGTTGATGACAGCGGACGAGGTGAAATGAGAAATGGAGAGATCAATCATTTGACACTACTCTCTATCTAACTACTCTGCTACGGATTAGGCGTTAAACTAAGTAAAATAATAAAAAGTAAATAAATAATCTATATGTATCTATACTTATAATAAAGTCGTAAACGATCAGTTTCTGTACTTGGAAGATATCATAAAAAAATATATTATTTTTTATCAGCTTCACGCTGTATCCCGCNAGGTTAAGCGCGGCGTAGAGTTCTGCCACTCAACACGCAATGCCTCCAGAATTCGGCAGAAAGTGGGGAACGGAGTGTCTTAACACTAGGTTACCTCTGCCTACCCTGCTGTGTGCGAGATACAGCGTGAAGCTCATTAATAGAGTTATTTTATACAATTGTTATATTGAATAGGCCAAATCTTTTGTTGTTTGATATTGCTTGTAAGTTATTATTTGTATGATGATAGAAAAAATTCTAGATTATTATATGATTGTAATATAGACCGAGATTTCAAGATTTAGGATTCTCCAATATTCTCAAAATTGACACCCTCTCAAGCAGCGACGTAGTGCTTGCAATTCTTTCAATGATAGATAGAGATCGGAATTTATGTGGGAAAAACTACGTTTGCAGTGTGCGTGCAGTTACTGTTTACCTACACAGATATGAAACAATTACACATTTTTCTATTAAATACGAAAAAAAGGTTTTGTATCTCAAAAGGAAAAATCCGGAAAAGCACTAGTCGGGCTCGCCCACCGAGGGTTCCGTACAAAAAATGGAAGTCTCAAGCTTTGAAACTCAAGCTTAGCTCTGAAATTCCTGCTTAGCTTAGCAAGAGCCCATTTGTCAACTCACTTGAACGAGTGGCTTTGCTACCGAATTTGCCCCCTTTTTGAGGCTGTAATTTATTAGGATTTAACCATAAATATATAATTTGCAGGTTTTTTCCCGAACTTGAGGCCAGTCGTGGCACAGCGGCTCGAGGTGTGACTGTAAAACCGACTGGTTGTGGGTTCGATCCCCTCTCGAGGAGATGAAATATTTATTTAAATTTATATTTCCATTTCTTCGCTCTGGTGTTAAGGTTAAGCGCGGCGTTGAGTTCTGCCACTCAACACGTGATACAGCGTGAAACTGATTTATTTATTTTGATTTATTTTATGTTATAATCAAACAAATCAGGTAAATAAAAAAATCTATGAAGTTTCGCTTCTAACCCTTTATTCTTTCATTCACTTTGTACTCTATTATTAATATTTTTGCTAGACGACGGATATCAGTGTCGTAAAGTAAAAATTTACTGCAGTTTTGCATGTTATTTAGATAATCATATTGTATTTTTTTTTGTATCTAACACCCTCAACATGGTTGTGGGCTCGATTCCCACTCAGGGCATTTTCCATTTCTCCTCTCCGGTAAAATTGGACGAATGGAGTGTCTTAATACTAGTTTCTATTCACCTGGTCTACTATATGAAGAAGATGATTAAAGCTAAAGAAATATTTAAAGTAATATTTTTTGTTTACAGTGGCAGTGGGCACCTAATGTTAACACTCCATACCCCGCTCTCTGTCGTATTTTTCCAGGCATTGGCGTGTTGAATGGCGAAACTCAACGCTAGGTATTTGGTTTAGAGCCAGAGCTTAGAAATTAAAATATTAATAAATAATAATTAATTCCCACGAGGAATCGAACACACAACCGTCGCGTTACAGCCACACCCTTGTGCTCCTGCGCCACTATTGCCTGTAATTTTATCGATAAATCCTTTTTTTTACTAGGACTGCGCGATAACGTTAACGAACCAAACAATCATAAGTCAGCTGGAGAACCGCCTCAACACGGCCATGAAGAAGTTCAACGCGGTCAACAGCGACAACTTCAGCATGAGGTTGGAGATCGACCGCCTCCTACGTGACCGGTGAGACAGGGTTGTCTCCGAAAAGAAAATCTGTATTAAAAAATCAATATTAATCAGCGTCACGCTGTATCCCACACACAGCAGGGTAAGCAGAGGAAAACTAGTGTTGAGACACTCCATTCCCCACTTTCCGCCGAGTTCTGGAGGCATTGCGTGTTGAGTGGCGGAACTCAACGCCGCGCTTTGCCTCGACACCAGAGTGAAATAATGAAAATATAAATGTAAATAAATATTTCGTAATAAAGTCGTTGCGCAGGGGCAAAAAGTGTGACTGTAAAATCGACTGGTTGTGGGTTCGATCCCCACTCGAGGAGATGAATATATTATTTAAATTTATATTTTCATTTCTTCGCTCTAGTGTCGTATAATTTATTTTTTCTTCCTCACATTGTATTCCTCATATAGGGTTATCAGAGGGAACCTAGTGTTAAGAAACTTCACGCACCGTTGAATTTTCCAGGCATTGCGTGTCAAGTGACGGATCTCAACGCCGCGCTTTTGCCTTGGTACCAGAACGAAGAAATGGAAATAATAATTAATAATAATTCATACCTCTGAGTCGAACTCACAAACGTCGCGTTGTAGTCACTCCCTTGTATACCTGCGCCACCATAAAAAAAATATTAATCATAAAAAAATAACTAAATGTGACAACCCTAACAAGGACAACGAACCTCATATAAATATCGTGAATTCGTGACCATGAGGTTTTTCTTTATCGAAACGAAATATCTAAGTAAAGTAACGTAGGTATTGAACTTTTTGCTAACAATTTACATTAAAATTAAAACTAAACAAGAAACGATATGATATAGCGAAACGCGCTTAAATATTTTTTCTTAAAATTCTATGAATAAACGGAGGTCTATAACGTTATATATAAATATATAAAATTTCTTAAAATTCGGAATGTATTTGTTGATTTTTGATGCCATAATTAAAGGTTTAAATCGTATTAGGAACTATTTTTCATATATTATGTACGGAAAGTGGAGAAAGACTAAAGAAAGTGGAGAAAAATTTATAACTGTGCTTTTCCTATTTGCAAGAATAAGCGAACATATTTTTTTTAAGTTATAATACTTTAACTTCCTTTTGAGAATAATTAACTTAAGTGACATTTGAACCTGCTACCTTTTTATCTCCTTTACTTTACCAAAATCAAAATATTTTAATCTCTTTTGAATTGTCCAATGAAATGTTATGTACTGTATTAATATTGTATTAATATTTTCATTTCTTCGCGCTAGTACAAAGGCTTAAAGCGCGGCGTTGAGTTCCGCCACTCACACACACAATACTCCGAAAATTCTGCGGAAAGTAAGTAACGGAGTGTCTTAACACTAGGCTCCTTATGCCTACTCTGCACTATACGGGATACAGCGTGAAGTTAAAACCGAAAAAAAAACTTATATGAAACTGTCTATAATTGTAGTTATAATGTAATATGTAGTTATATAATACGGTTTTAGACAATTCTTCAACAACATGTGGAAAGGCCAGATAAAGAGGCTCATGGAGGGTAAAGCCCAAATCCTGGAGCTGGTGGAACAAGCCATCACCACATACGACCAGAGAGAGGAGTGGTGCGCCAAGTTAGACGCGTTGAAGGAGAAAGCCGCTATGGACTATAGGAAACATTGCTTGGTAAGATTTGTTAAGAGTTTTTTTAGCTTCACGATGTATCCCGCACACAACACGAGCAGCGGGAACCTAGTGTTGAGACACTCCGTTCCGAATTTTCCGCCGAATTCTGGAGGCATTGCGTGTTGAATGACGTAACTAAACTTTCCTCGAGTGGGAATCGAAACCACAACCTTTTTTTCCAGTCACATGCTTGTGCTCCATCGCCACTGGCCTCAAACAAGGCCTTTGGAATGTAAATTACTTTTGACACATGCCTATCATATTATTCAGATGGTTGAAATTTTTATTTAAATGTTTGTATAAAAAAAAATCTTATACTTTTAATATAAGCTTATATGAATTTAAGATAAAAACAAAAAAAAATAATTAAAGTTGTTTTCTCCACAGGAAGTAAGAGAACTCCAACGTCAATTAGACCACAGTATGAAACTGGAGGAGTTCCTCAGGACCAAAGGCACCGTCCGCCTCACCGCCGCCGACGCGAAGGCGGAGGCCAAGAAGCTGGAGCAGCAGGAGCAAGAAATACGCGCTTACAATAACTACGTTACTATACTAGATGCTATTAGAGTAAGTTTTTTTTTAATGTTTTCGTTTTGTTTAACTGACTGCGTGACGGAAGGGAGGGTGATGTGCTTAATTGTTTGTAATATCCATTATCAATGATACATGAGCAATGGAGAATGGAGAAGAGTTTGGAGATTATCAGAATTATCAGGATTATCGAGATTATTGATCTCCGATTTTAAATTTTTAATTATACGAACGTAACCTTAACACCGGCCGGTCGTGGCGCAGCGGCACGAGGTGTGACTGCAAAATCGACTGGTTGTGGGTTCGATCCCCACTCGAGGAGATGAAATATTTACTTAAATTTATATTTCCATTTCTTCGCTCTGGTGTCGAGGTTAAGCGCGGCGTTGAGTTCTGCCCCTCAACACGCAATGCCTCCAGAATTCGGCAGAAAGTGGGGAACGGAGTGTCTTAACATTAGGTTCCCTCTGCCTACCCTGCTGTGTGCGGGATACAGCGTGAAGCTGATTTGATTTGATTTGATTTAACCTTAACATTTTTAGGTACTTGTAATATTTAAAAAAAATCAGCTTCATGCTGTATCCCGCACACAGTAGGGTAGGCAAAGGGAACCTAGTGTTAAGACTGAGTGGCAGAACTCAACGCCGCCCTTTGCCTCGACACCAGAACGAAGAAATGCAAATACAAAGTTTAAATGAATTTTTCATTTCCTCGATTGGGGATCGAACTCACAATCAGTCGGTTTACAGTCACACTTTGTGCCGCTGCGCCACGTCTGGCCTCATTATACCGGTCTTATAATATAATTATGTGTGTATAATCTCATTAAAAGCTAATTCTATCTTCCAGTAGTACCTTCTAACATGTTTCTAATGTTATTCGAATTTGGAGTAAATGATTAAAATATTTTTGCTTATTTCCATTATTTTAAATCGTATTTAGCAGAGTAGATAGCAGAGAAATCTAGTGTTAAGACACTCCACTCCCCTCTTTCCGTCGAATTCTGGATACATTGCGTGTTGAGTGACGTAACTCGTCGCCGCGCTTTGCCTCGATACCAGAGCGAAGAAATTAAAATATTGAATATTTCATTTCCTCAATGAATGAAAAAAAAATCAGCTTCACGCTGTATCCCGCACACAGCAAGGTAGGCAGAGGGAACCTAGTGCTAAGACACTCCGTTCCCCACTTTCTGCCGGATTCTGGAGGCATTGCATGTTGAGTAGCGGAACTCAACGCCGCGCTTTGCCTCGACACCAGAGCGAAGAAATGGAAATATAAATTTAAGTAAATATTTTACCTCCTCGAGTGGGGATCGAACCCACAACCACGACTGGAAATTATAATAAAAAACATATTCTTCATAGGAATATACGGGAGAAGAGGATGTGGACAAGCTGATACAGGAGTTCACCCGACGCGAGGAAGAGAACTACGCGCTGTTCAACTATATCAATGAAGTCAACACTGAATTGAAACACCTTAGCGATAATGTTAAGATGCTGAGCAACAGTATTGGTTAGTATCATTTTGTGTGTGTGTTTATATTTTCAGGTATATTATCTTTTAGCCAATTTCAAAAAAGGAGGTTTTTAATTTAACATGTTTGTACGTGTTGTTGTTGCAGTTGGGGGATATTTAAGTATTTAATATCAAGCTGTCAAGCTATAGAGCCAAAGATGCCATTTCGAAATGGTCCTTTTTTTTAAGACACTCCTTTCCCCACTTTCCGCTAATTTCTGGAGGCATTGCGTGTTGAGTGGCGGAACTCAACGCCGCGCTTCCCCTTCGACACCAGAGCTAAGAAATGAAAATATAAATGTTAATAAATATTTCATCTCCTCGAGTGGGGATCGAACCCACAACCAGTCGATTTACAAGCACACTTTGTGCCCCTGCGCGACGACTGGCCTCATCCTTTTTGATTTTATTTAATCTTATTTACGATCTGTTTCGTCAAAATCAGTTTAGTGGTTTTTGAGAAATGAATATGCAAGCATTTCTAGCTTATATGATCCCCATATACCTTTTTTTTTAAAGTGAGGAAATCCTGTTACGGATACCGGCCCGAGTGGGGACTCGAGGGGGTTATGTGGGAATCGCGGACTGGTAGATGTAGGCCGTCCGAATACCCACTACAACCTCACGGTGCTCCTCCTCGACCGCCACTGGCCGCGAGACTAATTTTAAACATTAAGTCAACGAGAAGTTGACTTAATGTTTAAAATTACTTTTTCTAGTACTTTCTTAGAAAACGTATAAAAATTCAAACTTACGAGGATTCAAGCCCGCGACTCCTGTTTACTGTCCAAATGCCTTCACTACTAGGATATACGTTCTAATCAAGCGACGTAGAAATTCTTACACATTTGTTACAACTCAGTTGTTTCCCCGAGTGGGCATTGAACCCACAACCATCGTAATATTCATTTAAAACGAGCAGAGGAGGAACACGCCAAGCACCAGGCCAAGCTGCACACGCAACAAGACAGCGTGGAGCACCTGCGCTGCGCGCTGCGGGGGCGCGGCGCCGCCCGCAGCGCGCTCAGCGCCGCCGCCGCCCGCAGCGCCGCCGCGCTACACGACATGCTGGCTCGCGTCAGGGGGATTGCTTTGTGAGTTGGCTTCACGCTGTATCCCGCACACAGCAGGGTAGGCAGAGGGAACCTAGTGTTATGACACTCCGTTCCCCACTTTCTACCGGATTCTGGAGGCATTGCGTGTTGAGTGGCAGAACTCAACGCCACGCTTAACCTCGACACCAGAGCGAAGGAATGGAAATATAAATTTAAGTAAATAATTCATCTCCTCGAGTGGGGATCGAACCCACAACCAGTCGGTTTTACAGTCACACTTCGTGCCGCTGCGCCACGACTGGCCTCTTGTTCTCTCGTCTGGGTTTGTTATTCTTTACTAATGTTATATGGAGGCCAGGAGGAGTCGAGGCGCATGGGACGGAGAGTGTGACTGAAACGTGACTGATTGTGGATGCGATTCCCGCTCATGGAATTGAAATATTAAATGTTTTCATTTTTCTCGCTCTGTTACCAAGACACGGTGCGGCGTTAAGCTCCGCCAATCATTATGCAGTGTTTAACTGCACCCTGCTATTTGGGGAATAGAGAATACTCTTATTCATACTGTATACCGCACATAGCAGCGTGGACAGAGGGAATTTGGGAACCTAATGTTAAAAATGTTTTATTATTGACTTTTTACAGGTCATCAGATTGTGATTCCTTGCCGCTGTTGAAACTTTTGGGCAAATCTTTGGACATCAACACGACGAACGCCCGTCTCTACATAAAGAGTTTAGAGAAGAAGATCGTGGAAATGGTGGAACTTATTAGATTTGATGAAGTGAGCCATTTTATGTTGTATTTATTGTTTTATAAACGATTTTTTTTTGCGTCACGCTGTATCACAAACGCAACAGCCTAGGCAGAGGAAAACTAGCACTTAGACACTCTGTTCTCCATTTTTCACCTAAATCTAGATTACATCGCATTCCGTGTTATCTCATTCCCACGACGAAGAAAATGGAAATATTAAATAATCTATTTCGTCTAGTGGGAATCGAACCCAGAACCTGCCGCGTTTTCACCCAGACTTTGTGCTCCAGCATCACGACTGGCCGCATTATTTTAATTATTTTTTACTTGTATTTATCTTTCTATGCTTTGGTAACTCAACCTTTGTGCACTTTAAGGTACATTCGGGTAACTCCAAATAATCCATATTTCGGATGAATGTCATCAAAGCAACAAATACTGAAATACATATTTAGAAAACGTATAAAAATTTGAACGTAGCGGGGCCCGAACCCGCGCCTCCTGGAAACCGACCAGACGCTTTGACCGCTAAGCCATACGTTCTCAACGTATATAACGTATGTTCAATTTTTTATACGTTTTCTAAATAAGTATTTTTCTTTCCTGAGTAGGGAATAACACTATAAAAATGTTTAAAACAACAAATACTGCTTGCATTTAGTATTTAAGGATAATTATTAGAAATACTCGATCTTCAGAGCTACCCGAAAGCACCATACTATTATAAATCAAATATTTTACTTAATATACATTATTATATATCATATATATCTTAAAATTAGATGTTAAATTAACGTTTGTTCAACAGTGTTGTCAAAAGTACGCGGAGACGAAAGAGCGTACTCCCCCCGCCTCCCGCCGACGACGACGCGCCTCCCCGCGCGCTCCCAACACCGCCATGCTGGCGCATGCATAATTCCCATACACACACATAAACACACACACATATTATGCACACAAACATCTGGGGCCAGTCGTGGCGCAGCGGCACGAGGTGTGACTGTAAAACCGACTGGTTGTGGGTTCGATCCCCACTCGAGGAGATGAAATATTTACTTAAATTTATATTTCCATTTCTTCGCTCTGATGTCGAGGTTACGCGTGGCGTTGAGTTCTGCCACTCAACATACAAAGCCTCCAGAATTCGGCAGAAAGTAGGGAACGGAGTGTCTTAACACTAGGTTCCCTCTACCTACCCTGCTGTGTGCGGGATACAGCGTGAAGCTGATTTTTTTTATTCAAACACACCTCACATATACACACAGAACACAAGCACATAAACACACAAGCCCAAAACTGTTTCAATTTCAGACTGCGGCCTACTTGCTACTTGTTTCCAGGTCGATATGACCTGGGTACCTTCGAAAAAAAGGGTATCTTCAAAAGGCGCGTCTATCTCCACCTTGTCGACCGGCAACGCACCTGTAGCTCCTCTGGTGTTGCACGGGGTCGTGGGCGGCGGTGATCACTTACCATCAGGTGACCCGAACGCTCGTTTGCCTTGTCCTTTTCCATAAAAAAAAACATTCAATACAGAGGTTATCTTATACTTATATTATATAATATTAATTATTATTTAAATCTATATTTATGTCAATGAAATATATAATAAAGATTTATTCGTTTTTTTATATTATTTTTATTTATTTTATTAATTTACACAAATATAATATGTAATAAATAAAAGAATCGTATAGTAAGCATCTTTCGCTGTTACGTTTTACAATTTTTAATTTATTGTTCCATTTGCTTTAAATGAGGCGTTAATTAATGTTATATAAAATTTCTTATATAATATTATTATGTTTACATTATTTTATGTAATTATTAATAAAAAATATAATTTTATGATCACGTAAGTTCTTTATGAAAAATAAATTAAATAAATATGCATAAGTTCATAATTATTTTCTTCTTTCATTATCACTTTTCGCCGAATTCTGGACGCATAGCGTGTTGTGTGGCGGAACTGAACGCTGCGTTGTGCCTCGTTACCAGAGCGAGGCAATGGAAATATATATTTAATTTTTCCCCGAGTGGAAATTGAACCCATACCCGTCGCGTTTACAGTAGCACGCTTGTACTCCTGCGCCACGAGAACCTCGAAAAGTAATTTTCACCTTTATAATATTAATAAGTATGGATAGATACAATGGTGTCTTTTATTTAAATTTGTTTTTTTAACTTCCCACGGTATTCTTCATTTAGAAGAGTACAGAGGAAACCTAGTGTTAAGACAATACCTGTTACGAGATATTACTTACTGAGCGACGGAGCACAACGCCGTGCTTTGTCTTGTTACCAGAATGAGGAAATTAAAATAATTTATTCCTTCAAGTGGGAATCGAACACGAAACCTTAACACGTAAGAAACATATTTGTGTGTTGAGTAACTAAATATTATTAATAAAACAAAAGATTTTCTTAACAATATAATAATTTATTTACAATAAAATCTTATATGTAATACATTAGTTTGATCCAATCTTCTTTTTCATTGAAAGTTTACCTGGAAACAATAAAATAATATTATCAGGGCAGGTTTACACTATAGTACCAGCCGTGGTTCAATCTCGGTCCAATCTCAGTCCATTAAAAATATTCTTATATGAGAAACTATGAAAGCATTCACTATCATTTCGACCAAGATCTGGTCCAATCAAGAGAATTAGAATATTTTTCATATAAGAATATTATTTCGGACCTAGAATGAATCGAGGACGGCACTATAGTGTAATAAACAATAAAATAATTATAGAATATTTTATTTTATTACTTTTTTACACTAGTCATTATCAAAATTTTGATTTAAATTTACATGTTATAAAAAAAACATATTATTTGTATCTGAAAAATTAAAAACATCTTAAAAATTACTAAATAATTGTAACTATATAATTACTAAATAAGCTTCACGCCGTATCCTGCACTCAGCAGTGTAGGCAGAGGGAACGTAGTGTTAAGACACTCTGTTCCCCACTTCCCACAGAGTTCTGAAGGCATTGGATGTTGAGTGGCGGAACTCAACGTCGCGCTTTGCCTCGACACCAGAGCTAACTAATGAAATTATAAATGTAAATAAATATTTCACAGTCATTAGTCAGTATCAATTTTACAGTCATTTTTTGTGCCCCTGCACCACGATTGGCCTTTACTATATGTATAATATATAATTACTTATTGTTACTATATAAGTTATCGTAAAAAGTGAAAAAAATTAAAGAAATGAAAAAAATAAAAAAAAGCAAAAAACAATATGACTCACTTGTCATCACAAATTCGAACTGGTATACCACGCGCAACCAAACTACTTCCAATCATCAAAAAATTCGTCGCAAAACGCGCTTTAGACACTGCTTTCAACACATCACTTTCACGTTTAACACTAACAACACCGCTCGAATTCGAACTGGCCACCGCCGATTTACCCCACTCGGGTCCCTTTTTGAACGGCACTGTCACATCACTCGGGGTCACTAGGGTCACTAGCTCCGTCACTACGCGATCCACTTCTAAGTCCGTCACTTCCCATAACATTCCTATTGTAAGGGGACATCCTGCTACCCGCAGTCGTTGGTGTGGGGCACCGCTTGTGCCCCCTGGACCCGCTGTAAATAAATGACAATTTAATTTTAGGTTTTACAGCTTTACTGTATCTTGCATATAATCAGAGGGTATCTAATCTAGTGTTGAAACACTCCGTTTCTCCATGCACTGCCCAATTCTCCATACACTGCGTGTTTAGTAATGGAACTCAACGCCATGCCTTGTTGTGTTACCAGAGTGATGTAATGATAGTAATTCATACCCCCGAGGAGTCGAACCCATAGGGGTCGCGAATAATAACAAAAGCTGTGACGTTGCACCATTCCTTTATTCAGCAATTTTTTTTTATTCTTTTACCCTGAAAGATAAAAAAAATATACATGATATTACAAATTTCCTAGTTGTTACTTATCTGTTAAAAAACTAAATGCGTAATTTATACATTGTGGGTTCGATTCTCACTCAGTGATTATATCTATATAATATTAATATTGTTTCCAATTTGCCCCTGTTAAAACAGAGTGCGACGTTAAACACCGCTACTCACGTACACAAACACATACATATATTACCAAATTCCAATAACATAAAACCCTACCTTTGGACACCCTGGACGAGGCGCAACCTGCCAGTATGGAGACACAGTGTACCCTGACCCCCTCTATTCCGTAACCACCGGTTGTACCCTCCGCGAAATGGCAACCGTCACCGTGACCGCAATATCTGTTTATAAAGTATAAAATTAAAGTAAAAAAAAAACCAATCACTTTTTTTTTCGTAGCTTCACTCTGTATCCCGCACATAATAGAGGATTCAATGGAAACCTAACTTAATCCGACTAGTTTTCGAGACATTGCGTGTTAATAATTAATTCCCGAGAAGAAATCCAACCCACAACCCTAGTATTATTGTCAGACACTGCCGCTGCGCCACGACAACGACCTCTTAGAATCAATTACTTAGATATTAAAAATATTATTATTATTATTATCAGCTTCACGCTGTATCCTGCACACAGCAGGGTAGGCAGAGGGAACCTAGTGTTAAGACACTCCGTTCCCCACTTTCTGCTGATTTCTGGAGGCATTGCGTGTTGAGTGGGAGAACTCAACGCCGCGCTTAACCTCGACACCAGAGCGAAGAAATGGAAATATAAATTTAAGTAAATATTTCATCTCCTCGAGTGGGGATCGAACCCACAACCAGTCGGTTTTACAGTCACACCTCGTGCCACTGCCACTTATATTAAAAATATATAATTTTAAAATTGACAAAGAATAAAGAGGCAGTCGTGACGAGGGGGCACACTGTAAGCGTGACGGGTGTGAGTCTGATTCCTTTCGGAATCGTGAAAAAATTAAATATTTAATGTTTTCATTTCTTCGCTCTGGTTACGAGGCAAAGCGCGACGTTGAGTTCCGCCACTCTATACGCAATGATACAAGAATTCGGCGATAAGTGGTAGACGGAAGTGTTAATGAGGAATGGAGTGTCTCCTGCAGTGTCTTATACCATAGGTTTAGCTAAATTTATTGAAAATATAGTATCTACTTGAATAAATATTTTACTATCAAATTTAATTTGAATACGATTAATGTTTATCTAATACCAATCAAAATTATAAATTATGCAATACACATAAAGTAGGGAAAAAATATATACAGGGTGGAAGCAATAGCGCAGTCGCTCCTTTCACGGGAGTCGCATATACAGGTTGGTAGCGTCAGCGCTCCTTTTACGGGAACAGCATATAGGGTAAAATATTTTAAACCCATATCTATAGAAATTAATCAAGATACCTCAACAGACATAGGATTTTTTTTTCATTTCACGATGTTTATCAAACACCTCCTACTATAAAAATACTACTAAACGTTGCCGATCTGCCGCTTATAATTCTTAAAAAACATACTAGAACGAGAAACGAATACGCTGTGATAGGTTAGTTACTGTGTGCGTCATTCTTAACAAATCATGTTTTATTTTACAACAATAATTTTATTATATATTTTGTTTGAAAAAAAAACTTTCATTTTTGCCAAATTTTCTTTGGTTTTTATAGAGTAGTTAAAACTGTGCTTTCATTTAAAGTGGTATTGAATAAACGCTCTGCATATACATCCAAAATTGAGTTAAACAAAAATACATCATCTGTCAAAATGTCAACTGTCTATCTGTCACACTGGTGACAGACAGACAGACAGTGAACTCTTAGTTATAGCGTCCCGTTTTAATCTTTGTGTACAGAATCCCAAAAACAAAACAAAAGAAATAAAACAAAAGAAATAAAACAAAAATACATACAAAAATATATCAGATTCTGTCAAATACTGCAAGAACACGTCGGGCGGTGGGGCCTCCCCGATGTGACCCGACCACGTGTGACACCAGTGCTTAACGAACGCGCTCATTCTCGCCTCCATACGTTCTAGATTCTTCTCTGAAATATTTATAATAGAAATTATAAATATACTAAAAAGTCGAAAATCACTATAAATATTTAGTAATTATAAAATTCCCGACAAAAAAGTTCAAAAACAAAATAGCAAACAACTACAAAAGATCTGATATTTTTAAAACGGCGGAATAAATTTTTCTGAATCATGGGTAAGTGCACTATTAATTAAGTCACCATTCAAACAAAGAAAACCAGATCAAAACCGGTTCATCCATTTGGGAGCTATGATACCACAAACAGACATACACAGAAATATCAAGCTTATCACACCCTCATTTTCTTATTTTTGTGTTAGCTTCACGCCGTAACCCCACAAATAGCAAGCAGAGTTCTCCCCCTTAACAATAAACGGTGTTTAATTCTGCACCTTAATCTCACCCACTCTGTTAAACAAAAACAAGTAAAAATTCAAAAACATACCAGGATTTATAACATATCTGCCGACCTCAGCTTTCGCTAAGTAATATCCATCTTTAATCCTCTCTTCGTGTGCTTTATACAGGGTGTAAAGGTAGTGTATATTTTCTATACGAGTTACCGCGTGATGGTGCAATATTGGTAAAGTTTCGAACGGAAATGGATCTAGGAGCTGGAAATTAATAAATTTTTTGTATCATTATAACAATCATTTAGTTAATTGATTTTCTATTTTTATTTGAAAAATCACTGTGATGTGACTCCTTTTGATTTTTTTTTATCCAGTACTACTAAATATTATTTTAAAAAAAAATATCTTATAAAACTGTAATTGTTTTAGGAGTAAATTTTCACTTAAGGCAAATTATTCAAAATATTAATATTATTATATAAAAAAAAACAATAGCTTACTTCGTCAACAATCAATACAACAGGGTTCCTTTTTGCTTTTTTAAGTTCCGCCCACTCGTCGCCATCTTTGATCAGTGTTGCCAATTGAGAGAACGCCCTAATACCATCGACTAATGTAAAATTATGAATTAATTCAAAACTCTTAGATAAACATTTTAAGCATAATTCATTTGTAAACTTAAATTCTTTTGTGCAATTTTCGCATTCGTTATTTATTGTTGCTCTGACGTCATCAGTGTTGCCATGTTCTGTTAGAATTCTTCTTATACACGATTTTATTTGTTGGGAAGATAATATTGCACTGTGTTCTAATAAATTATAAAGTAATATCTTTTGTTTTTTCGTCAGTCTGATGAACCTGTAATTTTCAATTACATATATTTATTTATTGTTAAATTATCTATTTTAATTATTTACGAGACCGCCGTAGTACAGCATAGCGCTGTAAGCGCGATGGTTGTGGGTTCGATGTCAGCTCGAAGGAATTAATTATTTTCATTTCCTTGCTCTGGTGAAAAACAAAAGCGCGGCGTTGATTCTCTGCCTATATTGTCTGCCAGCTTTGTTTATACTTAAATCTTAGTTTTAAGTACATATTTTAAATTTGAAAATTGCGTAAAATGATAAAAATAAATACAAATACAATAAACGTAAAGGCGGAGCCTGTAAAGTTTTTATTATTTTAAATATATTAAAGTAAAAAAAATCTCTCAAAGATAAAAAAAAAACAAAATAATTAAGAAAACAAACATACCCCCAGTCTTCTATAGTACTATCGACTAATTTAATAAGTTTCTCCTTTAATTCCTTATCGATAAGCTTCCCTGATAACAAACTCGACCATCCACCCAACCACTCTTTATACATTACGTTGATTACACTCTGGAAATTTACAAATATTATGTTTATAAAATTTTTAAATAACAATGAAAAAAGAAAATCAACAAATAATTTAATCTATAATTTTGTATTTGAGGCCAGTCGTGGCGCAGGGGCACAAAGTGTGACTGTAAATCGACTGGTTGTCCGATTCCCACTTGAGGAGATGAAATATTTACTTAAATTTATATTTCCATTTCTTCGCTCTGGTGTCGAGGTTAAGCGCGGCGTTGAGTTCTGCCACTCAACACGCAATGCCTCCAGAATTCGGCAGAAAGTGGGGAACGGAGTGTCTTAACAATAGGTTCCCTCTGCCTACCCTGCTGTGTGCGGGATACAGCGTGAAGCTGACTTATTTATTTTAATTTTATATTTTACAAAATAATTAATTTAACAAGTAGTTTAATATGGGAGATATTATAGGGGGCGCTGTTTTTGCCGCAACGCGAGGGCTGTTGACGATGGATTCTTCTAGTGGGAACGTGACCGCAAATAATATATATTTTTTAACTTATATGTATATGGTAGACAATGGGAACCTGGGAACTTACGTTCGTTACGTGGTCAGACAGTTCGTTTCCCACTTTCCGCCGAATTCTCGAGGCGTAACGTGTTGAGTGGCCAAAACTTAAGGCCGCGCTTTGTCTTGTTACCAGTCCAAATGAAAATATTAAATACTAGCGGACCCGCCCAGCTTCGCCCGCTGTTCAAGCGGGTATACGAGTATTTACTAAACATATGTATGAAAATATTTTTTTAATAAAGAAAAAGTTTGAATTAAATTTTAAAAAAGTTATCGTCCCACTTAGATAAAACAAATTGTAAATGTTTTGCTGAGCAAACAAAACAAAGCAGTTCAGTAATTTTAGAGATAAGCATGATCATACATACAGACAAACACAGACAAGAGATTAAAAATCCTTTTTTATGTGTCCCTCCATTCATTTCAATCAAAAATACTAAATGTACGGACAGTATATTTTTACTGTTATATGTATTAAATCTATATGATTTAATTCCCCAGAGTGGAAAACGAACCCACAGGCGTTGCGTTTCCAGTCGCACGCTTATGCCGCTGCGCCACGACGGCCTAAAATCAACCTGAAAAGAATTAAATTTTAAAATGAATAAATCCTTACTTTCATCCTCAAATCAATATCTTCACGTTTGCTCCAGTAGTTTTGCACTAACCGCTTATTATTGAGAAACTGAGCGTTGTCTATGGTTTTGAAATTATCATCCAATATTGAATATAGCTCAACAAATAGTGGCTTTTCTTCACCTATAAAATAACCAAAATAAAAAACATTAAAATTTCGTTTTGTTTCAATTTATTTTATATATTAACTAGCGGCCCACTCGCGGCTTCGCCCGCATACGACTTACAATACTTTTATTATGCTGCGTTGGCCAACAGATTGATACATTTATTCAATTCAATCATGAACATATTTTTTTATAATTCTGAGAAAGTGCAAGCACTACGTGGCTGTATCTAGGACGTCATCGGCGGTAAGGGCGCCCCCCGCGGGACTCGAGCCTAGCTTGCGGCCGTAAACACACCATTGAATTATTTTAATTTTACATTTTCTCCAAAAGTAGACGTCCAAAATACATGACATTAAAGCGGAAGATTATCTTCATAAAATTTCCTTATCATATCCTTATCATAGAATAATTTTCATCAATAAATAAATAATAAAATAAAGCATCCATTTAAATATTACCTTGCAATTTTCTTTTTTTTTTGTCAAACAATGCTTTACTGTGATTTCCTAAGAGATAGAACATATGATGTCACGGACTTTTTTTTAAAACTAACAACATGGAATATTTTTGTCATACAATGTACTCACATATGATTAGCTATTTTTGCAACGCACATACTTCCATATTAAAAAAAATCAAAGATCTTTGCGTTTAAGCAAATAAACAAACTCTTTCGCTTTATTATATTAGTAAAGATATAGATATATCAGTAAAGATGTATAGTTAAAAAAAAAATCAGCTTCACGCTGTATCCCGCACACAGCACAGTAGACAGAGGCTCCGTTCCCCACTTGCTGCCGAATTCTGGAGGAATGGAGGCATTGCGTGTTGAGTGGCAGAACTCAACACCGCAAGATATATAGTTGCTGTCCGTAATTTCGTTTACGTCATCTATAAAATGCAAAATCTCCCTATATATGAGGCGAGTCGTGGCGCACTGGCACAACCACAAGCGTGTGACTCCCAAACAAATAAATGAAATGTTTAATATTTTCATTACTTTGCTCTGGTGCCGAGGTAAAGCGCGGCGTTGAGTTCCGCCACTGAACTTTAGCGCCAAATGGGAAAGAGGGTGTCTTAAGACCAGGTTCACTCTGCCTAACCTGCTGTGTGCGGGTTATAGCGTGAAGCTACAAAAAAAGAAGAATATGCCAAAATGAATGAATTTATTTATTTAGCTTCACACTATATGCTATATAGAAGAGTGTGCAGATATGACTTAGTATTAAAGCACTCTGGTCTCCACGTACTGCCCAATTTTCGGTACATTGTCTTGTTATCAAAAATGAAATAATAATACAAATGGGAATCAAACCTACAGCTGTCACGATTACAGCAAACACGGTGCCATTGTGCTACGCTACTACTACTACACTGATGACCTTATTATATAATTATAAATACATACCCTTAGTAATATTTGCTGGTATTTCAATAGTAATCGATCCAACACCTTCATCTAAATAATCATTTGTAAGTAAAGTCAGGTAAATTGACTGTATCTCTGAGCGGTATTCATTGAAGGGTTTCAATATTTCATTTGGATTGTACGGTGCTGTCAGTTGTATTATTGTCCATTCTGAAAATATGAAATAAAATTATCATAATAAAGTATAGTTATAAAGATAAGGTAAGGTAAAGTAAGGCATGTGCACAAGCGTACAGCTTTAAACACGACTATTGTGGGTTTGGAGGCCAGTCATGGCGCAGGGGCATAAAGTGTGACTGTAAAATAGTCTGGTTGTGGGTTCGATCCCCACTCAAAAAAATAAAATATTTATTTACATTTATATTTTCATTTCTTCACTCTGGTGTCGAGGCAAAGCGTGACATTGAGTTCTGCCACTCAACACGCAATGCCTCCAGAACTCGGCGGAAAGTGGGGAACGGAGTGTCTTAACACTAGGTTCCCTCTGCCTACTCTGCTGTGTACGGGATACAGCTTGAAGCTGATTTAATTTTAATTTATTGTGGATTTGATTTCCACTCTGAGTAATGAAATATTTAATATGTTCATTTTCTCGTTCTGGTGACTGGGCAAAACGCGGCGTTGAATTCCGCCATGCAACATGCTATCGAAAATTTGATGGAATGTGAAGAACAGAAGTGACTTAATGGGAACGGAGTCTTAACACAAGGTTTGAAGATTCTGTATGAAGTTAAAAGAAAAGATAAAAATATCTTTCTTACTTATATTGCTACTGAAAGATAAATTGAAAATTAGTATTTTGAGGCTGTTGCAGATTAGCTGCGATGCAATAGTGGTAGGTTTAATACCCACTAATAGGAATAATCATTCCAAATATAATATTATCAATCATATTTAAAATATTTTTATTTCTCAGTTGAGTATGGAATAGAGTGTGTGTGGCAATGCTTTATTCAAAGGTTCCTTCTTTACAACAAAGTGTGGAGCAGCGTTTTTTTTTTAATAAATTAAAATATTATACTTAATGACTATGACAAATCATAAAACACTTACCTTTGGGTAAATCTTTTAGAATTTTTGTAAAATTTTCAACATTATTGTCAGAACTAAACTTCATATACTGTTTATAAAATGGAGGTTGATCATTTATTTCATATTTTTCCAATAAGCCTGTTAGCTCAGAAGTGTCATCCAACAAAAAATCATATAACTTTTGCTCATCTTTTGACCTAGAATGAAAAAATATATATTTTAGTATACCACTATACATAACATAAGCAGAAACAACCTAATATAAAGATACTCCATGATGTCACCAACATTTAAAACATATAAAACAAAGTGTTATGTGGCAGAACTCCATGCATGGTCTGTCTAGAGCAGCTAAATGAAGATAGTAAAAATCAAAATCAACTTCACGCTGTATCATGCATACAGCAGGGTAGGCAGAGGGAACCTATTGTTAGACACTCTGTTCCCCACTTTCTGCCAAATGAGGATAGTACATTTTTGCCAAATAGGAATTGAACCTATAATAAAGTATTTACAGTTCCACTATGCCATAAGTCTTTATTGCATTTTTCTCAACTTCACCCTGAAGGTGGGCTGAGAACCTAGTATTAAGACATTCTGTTCCCCACATATTTATTCATATTTTTGAGACATTATATGTCAAGTGGTAGGACTCATTGCTGTGCTTTGACTTTTTATCAGAGCAGTTGAATCAAAATTATGGTTCTGAAAGGGAATCATACCCAGAACCATATTTTTTACAGTCAAGCTTGCTTGCAATGCTTTGCACCAAGATACAAAATAGAGATATACACATCTTATAATGTTTCATATAACATAATAATTTTAATTAATACTTACATTGGATTCGATTCAACAAGTTCTTTAATAGGTTTTATATAAGTTGCAATTTTACTTAGTTTGTTGCCTGAAATTATAAGAAATGTTATTTTATTCCATAATATGACTCATTTAAATATATCCACTATATGTATAACATATATAAATAACTTAGAAAAACATTATAGAAAATATTTATATTTTTTATAAAAATCAGAATTCAGCAGGACATTTTTCAACTTCTTGGTTACTTTAAATATCTTTATCTAGTTTAAAAATGTTAATAAATGTTCTTATAATATTATATATATACCTGCATACTTTAGTTGTTCGTCTCTGTAAACAGCCATAGTTCTCAATGTAGGGCAAATGGATTCACTTAAATAAAACGCGCACTCTCTTTCTTGGCCGTCGGCTAGACATTCTTCTGCTAGAAGTTTTCTACCACCTAATAATATGAAAATTTATTTTATGACTGGTTTTGCAGAAGTAATAAAACAAACATAATGCATAAAAGTTATAAGTTAATTCTCTGGACTTACTTTCATAGTTAGGTCCACTTGGCGTGTACGGTATATCTTTGACAAATTTATTCAACATATTCTTATATGCTGGTTCAGTGTAGTCTATTTCATTTGTAAATACGTCAAAATCTTCCATATTTATTTGTTTTTTAGATTCATTTAAAGAATAATGTTTACAGAATTATCGTTTCTATATATATGAGCGGTTATACAAATTTGAATTTTGACATAATACATTTGACAGTTTTAATAAAAATGAACGCTATTTTAAACTTTATTTCAAAGTTTGGAATATTAGTTAAACCTATATAACTGTCAGTTCGGAAATAGATGAAGTAAAATACTTATTCAAACTATCTAAATAATAATTTTATTTCGTTATATTATTATTATTTTTAGTACTATTTATGAATATGAAAAATTTCAATATTGTACTTTAATATGTAATAGATGAGACATTTTAATTATTTTAAACACTGAAGGTATGTATAAATTATAACACTGAGCGGTAAGCTGATAGAGTCTAAATAATTTTAATTTTCCCCTTCTCGTTTATATCATAAAGCGATATATCAAATATTGAACTCCTCTGATTGGAATTTCAACCGTAACCACACTTACAATTAAATACATTCCATCTACACCATAATTGTATTAAATGGTGATCATTAAATAGTAAAAGAAACAGAATATCCGTTATATCTAATTATCACTTAAACGTATCATATCTTCTTCTTGAATTGTAACGCCACCAGTGAGCGACAAAGAAAAACGTTATGATAATAACATTCCTACATTATGCAAGTCGCATGCTAATGGACACTGCAAGTGTAACAATACTTTCACGAAGACAGCCTTTTGTTTTAAATATATATATAAATATTAATATAATTTTAAATCGTGCCGCCATTATAATTGGTTTATGTAAATAGATTATAGTGTATAAGTGTAATAGATTATATATGTGAAAGCTTTTTTTTTTAAATATATATATTTTTGGAAACCTTTTTTTTATTTTATATTTAAGTGTATAGTAGGTGGAGTTTAATGTCAAAATCAGATGTAAAACACATTTAAAAAAATATATTAATTAAATAAGCAAATTATGGCTTGAACAAATGTAGGCATTAATAAAGTATTTATTTTAGAATTTATTATTATGTTTCTTTTCAATAAATATATTTAAAAACAATCTGTTATAGTAAATCCTAATAACAAAAACCTTGAAAAGCCACCGAGGCTTAAGCTTAAAATTTTTAACCAATATATTAATAACTATCTTTCATCGCATACATTTACAGTATTAAGTATAAAACCCAGTAATAATCGGATTGAAACCTGTTAGTGTTAGAAGGCCTCTTAATATCCAGTTACATAATAAAGTTAATGACTAAGTTGATATTCTAATAGGACTAGATGAAATTTTAGTCACGGCATGACGTAATAAATGTGTTAATTAGATTAATCACAAATCATATTTTGGTTTCAATTAATTAAATAAGTTGTAAAACTGCATTTTTTATTTGTGAAACATGAAATAAATAAATAGATTAATAATCTGAATGTTGCATAGATAATCTTAAAATGTTTTTTTTTTTAAATTAATATATTATAGTTTAAAAGGTGTTAAGAACGAAAAAAAAACAAAAATGTTTAAAACTTTTTTTTTATTTATAATAAACATAAACAATGTGCAAATTAATAAATTGCTAATTTGCTACATTTTTGTTAACGCCAAACGCTTGGCTTTTACATATAAGTGTAACTCTCAAAGTTTAAGTTAATTTAACAGAAGGTCGCACTTAATCTTACAGACACTAAAAATGCTTCTTACAATTTAAAAATACTAGTGGCACAGAAAAAAAATATATTTTGCGATAAACAAAATGTATGCAAAAAAAATCTTTCAAAATTGTGCAGCATTACACAAAAATAAAGTAAAAATTCAATAGTTTTCTAAAAAATGGACGCCAAATTTTTTTTTTTACACTTCATTATATATATAAAAAAAGAACAGTTTCATTTGTTCCCTATTAGGGAACAGTATAGATGAAAGCAATACTGATGAGTAGGTAATACATAAAAAAAGCTACCAAGCTAATAAATATAAGCAACTATTAGACCAAGCGTAGTACTATATCACTTAAATAACGTATTTATTTAGTTTTAACACATAAATAAACTATTCGAAACGATTCAACATGCTTAGAGACATACAACTTCGTTCAATGAAGCTAACTCATGTCTCCTTTGTATCGTAGGCGACAATTTTTGTATTGTAAAAATCTACTCGATAAATCAACGAGAATATTTATAAATATATCTCGTTTAAATTTAAAATTCGTTGTACACAATGTACAATTTTACCTAAACACGTATAAAAGCTACACGTCCAAGTTAGTAAAGGCATCCGTCGGATATGACTCGAAGGCACAAAATTATTTTAAAAAACATCACCCTCTCCAGGGCAGTCGGGTAAAAACAATACACACGTACTCCACTATAGTACAAAACATGTTAATTTACTCGATATACTTAAAATAAGTTATTTTTCCAAGCACCACCTCTCTTTATATATTTTCGACTAAACCTAAGTAAATAATTAAATACTAGAAATATCATCTAAATGTTCCAGTTAAATATTTGAACAATAAAAACTTTTATTGTATAACTATTATTGCCATTTTTTGATATAGTTTTAAGAGTAGCAAGAGCTACCGTCAACAAAAAAGAGTGTTGAGTGATAAATATATACGCTATCAACGTCCGACCGTATCTCTTGGGTAAGGAGATTACGCGGAACAAATCTTAGTTATCTTATTTACAATGCAAAACAGATCGAGAAAAAAAATCAAGGCCAAAATCTATCACATTAAGTTTGGGATATATTATATCGGCAATAGCCAAATAAACATATATAATGTATAAAAACAAAGTGACAATGGATACGAGTAGCAGGTTCAATTCCGAGGGAGGAATCTTGTATAACTATAGCTATTATGCGAATAACCGTCGTCGCCGCTCAATGAGCAAGCGTGGGCGCTCGGCTCTAAAGCGTCTCTCCTACATAATTAATTCATCTCGAACAAATACACCGCTATCGGCGGCAACTAGACCACAAAACCCACATTCTACAAGTTAAAACTTAAATCCTATATAAAACAACGTAATTGATCACATACGGGAGTAATTTCAAAATAAAACTGTGGCACTCAGAAAAATGGAAGTACGTTTTCGACTGAGCGTCATCAGGACATGTTGATACCTACCCTCTTGCTGAGGGGGGACGCGTCGAGGATCCTCTCGTTCAGCTTGTCCTCCTCCCGGAAGTGGATCCTCGTGATGACGATATCCCCCGTGCTCAGTGTCTGCGAACCAACCTCTGACTTCTTGATCTCGTTTACTACATCATTGCATTTGACGTCGTCGTAACCGGAGTGACATTTGCAGCAACAATTCTTTCTGTCTGGTTCGCCGATGTTCAAAATTTGACTTAAATTTGACCAATCTTTGTTTTTGAGTAATGGCAATGTTTGCTCCATTGTCTGTGAGAATTTGTCTTCTAATTCGCCACTAAGGGGGGCGACGGCAGAGAGGATTGCTTCTAAGCGGTTTATTTTCTCAACTTTATCCATATTTGTATCAGAAAGGATCTCATCCATCATTTGCATGGACTCTGTGAGGCTAGGTGGCTGTGTTGAATGTGGGGATGATATTGAGTCTGAGGGGTTTGATTCTAAGCTTGCCATTTCATTCTCTTTTTCATCATCATCACTGTCACTATCCTTGTCTTGACCCATGGCTTCCAGTTTCTCCAATTTTTTAGATATTTTGTGACAACCTTTCAATTTTTCTTTTTCTTCTTCAGTAAGCTCCAAATATCGAAGTAATCTTATTTCTCTATTACTTAAAACAATATTTTTTGTGGTTTCAGCCAGCTTTTGTTTTAATTCACCTACTTCTGTATTTATTTTTCTTTGACGCTTTCTTAGTTTCACTTCAGTTGGCTGAATGTGCATAAAGACCTGTTCATTTGACAATTCCTCAAATAACTGTTGATTTTCAGGCTTTATGTTACTTGACATATAAGCATATATTGCGGAGTTTACAAGAGAAAGCACATCTGATGCAGCATAAATAATCATGTCTTTAGTCAATGGTCTCCGGGCCCAGTACCGCTGGTCCCTTCTATAAACATTTTTCAATTGTTCCTTCATTGGATTCATAGGAGCGTTATACAGCTCACAGAGTGCATTAAGACTAAGATTCTTAACTTTGTATACTGGAACACACTGCTGCTGCAGCTGCAACACTGCATGTGCTGCTTGAGTATCAAAAACATTTTTCAATGTAATTTCAAATTGGTTGTGTAAATTCACCGAGTCATTCCGACAGTCGTGAATAATTTTAATAACACTTTCACTTTCTAATAGATCCTTAAGTTTACCCTCCATGACCATTCCCGGGCAGGCCATAATGTCAAGAATATATACTTCACCATTCATTGTGGCAATTTGACATAAAGTTAAAACTCCTTTTAAGCCCAAGTTAATTCCTTCACAGTCAAAGGAAACTATGCTTTTAGTAGTGCGTTTAGTGTTCATGATGCTGTCAATTAGTGTTGAACACTCTCTGACACTTGCTATGACTGTTACACTCTGTAAAACTTTTTGCCGCCAAGCCTCACCCATCATATTGTTCCTTAAACTAGCCATTCCATTTGTTTCTTCGGCAGAGCGAGCATTTAAGTGATTATTTACTCTGTCTCTTACCATATTTTCTGCTAAGTTTTTTATAACAATTGAGTTAATTCTTTGTTTAAGAGTTTGATTGGCTATATTGGCTTGAGGGCCTCGGGGAGACTCTATGGGGCTAAGTATTCTGTTTGCTGGGCTCTTCATGCCATCTGATGGGGTAGGGCTTGCTGGGACTGGTGGGGGCACAGGGGATAACGGCTTCTCCTCTATTACTTGCTTTGGTGGCTCAGTCTTTACTTTTGTCTTTGCATTTAGATACATTACAGGTATTTTTGGTTTACTTATTAATGTGACAAGGTTTGATTGTACATGGAAGCTGTCTGAGAATATTTTCAAAAACGCACTTAAATCTGCTGGTGTTTTAAACATTTGATACCAGTATTCCTGTGGGAAGCGTGACACTATTAAGTGGAATAATTGGTCTACCATAACAGGACCCTTGGCTTCGATACACTGTGCAACATAATCTAACAATTGCTGAGCAGTGTCTGTGTTAATATTAGCAACAGGCAAATTATGAAAATGCTCCGAGTTGCCATGTGCATTATCACGTCTATGATTCTCACTGACTAGAACAACGTTATCCTCGATGATCTGGAAGGTGTCGGGATGCTTCAAGAGAAAGTCTTTGAACTCCTTGATGCGCTGCCCGGAGATGTGACGCACCTGCGGGGAGGCCTGGCTGCGGTGTCCCAGAAGGCTCTTTATCGGCACCTCCGTCCCCTCGCCGTACTGAATCATCTTGCCAGCGAAGTAATCCTTCGCCTCTTCGATGTAATCGTTGTTTGAGGAGGCGCCAGCGCCGCTCGGGTGCCTTTGAAACGTGTTGATATCAACATAGTCCCCGTCTATGTTGAACAACGCCGGATACTGGGCGAGGAACTTCTTGAGGCCCGACTGCGACCCGCCGGCGATCTGGCGCATCTCCTTAGTGAATCCCTTGGCACCAAACTGGCAGGAAAGATCGTGCAACGTTCTCGGCTCGCCTTTATCGAGCAGGCGCTCCACGAAGAACAACAGAGTGAGGTTTCTAGCGAGCTCATATTCCATTGATTCCATATCCCAGCAGTTGGTGCCAATTTGGTGTCTTACACTAAAATTTTTCTACGTATATGTGTCACCCACAACACCATGAAATTCTTCAATTCTGATGCAAGCAAAGACAATAGACCAAAGTGACGTGCTAAAGAGTGCTGCTAGCATTAATAACTAAATTACCACGGTAAAAAAGTTATTATTAATACTATCATTGTAATCCAACTAAGCATATTTTATCTAATACAATTTTGATATAAATAATTTGTATACCAAACTATATTAATTATATAGTTTATATAATTCTTATTATACAATATTTATAAATACATTGTGATAACATTTAAATAATAATAAAATAAATAAGTAAAATGTTGAGGCCGGTCGTGGCGCAGCGGCACGAGGTGTGACTGCAAAACCGACTGGTTGTGGGTTCGATCCCCACTCGAGGAGATGAAATATTTACTTAAATTTATATTTCCATTTCTTCGCTCTGGTGTCGAGGTTAAGCGCGGCGTTGAGTTCTGCCACTCAACACGCAATGCCTCCAGAATTCGGCAGAAAGTGGGGAACGGAGTGTCTTAACACTAGGTTCCCTCTGCCTACCCTGCTGTGTGCGGGATACAGCGTGAAGCTAATTTAATTTTAATTTTTTTTAATAAATAAATGTATTGAGGTCAGTCGTAGCGCAGCGGCACGAAGTGTGACTGTAAAATCGACTGGTTGTGGGTTCGATCCCACTCGAGGAAATTAAATATTTATTTACATTTATATTTTCATTTCTTTGCTCGGGTGTAGAGGCAAAGCGCAGCGTTTAGTTCCCCCACTCAACTAGAACTCGGCGGAAAGTGAGGAACGGTGTCTTAACACTAAGTTTTCTCTGCCTACCCTGCTGTGTACGGGGTACAGCGTGAAGCTCATTTATAAATAATAATAATTTTCACAATTATTTTATATTTATTTATAATTCGAAAGACTTTGTTTTAAAAACGGCATGTTGCCTACATATTGAAAACAACGGTTAAATATTACAAAATTTTATTTGATTGTAATTTAATTTTTATTCTATATCATTTTTTTAATAAGAATGTGGATAGTTCAAATTTTTTACCCATATCCATACTTCGAGTCCATTTTCTGGCAACAACTGATTGTCATAGACATCTGTAACAACAGTAAAAAGTAAATAGGAAAGACCTACATAAATTAATCGAATATTTATTTATGCTAATTACATGTGTGACGACTTAAAGTTATTTCTACAAGGTTATTCATGTTATACTAATTATGTATTCACATAAGTTGAATTCTTGTGTTAATTAAATCAATATTATTTACGAAACTGTAAAAATTTTATATATTTTAGGTGAAAATACACTAGAAACTGGAACTCCGGTATTTTTTTTAATGTAATTTTTCTATATGGTAATATTATCGACCAATGTCAATGTCAAATTTGTAGTTTTGTTATGGCGATTGATGTTTCCAATTTGTTTCTGTCTAAAAGTGGGTGTAAATTACAAATTAATTAAATTTTTCTTGCAATTGCTTAACCTATAATCTAGAAATCACTTAATTACGATAAAAATTGCTATAAGAGCAATATCTTTACACACATATATACACACATAATAATAATTACCGGAAATCATTGACATAATGGTAAGTAGTAAATGTAGAAGTTAATTGCTAAGTTTGATTTCTGCATTAATTATCTTAGTAAAGTCCTAACAATTTTCTTTATGCCAGTGTTAACTGAAAATATACTTAGATAATGACTAACAAATCTTTCTGAATCGTAAATTTGCATATCAATTCCCAGCAATTTATTGTTGGTATATTACTTATATAAATTTTCAGCTGGTATTAGTACTTGGGGATCTTCACATTCCGCATCGCTGTAGCAGTTTGCCTCCAAAATTTAAAAAGCTCTTATTACCTGGCCGGATACAGCATATTCTGTGTACAGGAAATTTATGTACAAAAGAATCCTATGATTATCTAAAAACTTTGGCCAGTGATGTACATGTTGTGAGAGGTGATTTTGATGAGGTGAGTCTAGAAAGTATGGTTTTTTTGCTTTTTTATATATATTATACTTACTTTAAAAAATGTTTAAAAATATTTAAAAAATAGTTTCTCTCTTGCCAAACGATAATTCTTAGTAATTATCTTTGGGTAGCGGAAATTTGTAAAAATCTCCCTACAGAGATGCTAACAACATAAATAAGTTGTAACAAGCGTATAAAAATTTCGATGTAGCTTGGCGAGAATGTATGGCTTAGTGGTCAGAGCGCCTGGTCGGTTTCCAGGAGGCGCGGGTTCGAGTCCGCTACATTTAAATTTTTATACTTTTCTAAATAAGTATTTTTCTTTCCTAAGTGTGGAATAACACTTTAAAAAATGTTTAAAAATATATTATACTTTTTTCAACTTTCATGAAATGATGACTAATAATATAACTGTAGTTTCTTTTTCATCTGTTACAGAATTATGAGAGTATGGTAACTTGTTTCCAGTTGTGGCAAAAAGTGACCATAGGGTCTGTTCCACATTAATTTATGGAAACCAGATGATGTCTTAGGGTAATGATAGGTTAGGTCTGGTTCAGAGGCAGATAAACGTAGATATATTTTTATCTGGAGAATGAATTATTTTCATTTCCTTGCCCTAGTAAACAAGAAAAAGCACATCATTTACTTCCACTACTTAATAAGCTTGACACTATATGAAGGAATGAAGTAAGTTATGTAGTTATGTCTTTTTTTACAGAATTCAACATACCCAGAACAAAAAGTAATAACTGTAGGTCAATTCCGCATTGGTCTAATCCACGGTCACCAGGTTGTACCCTGGGGTGATGAAGAGTCCTTGGCACTAGTCCAGAGGCAGCTGGATGTGGATATCTTAATATCTGGTCACACTCATAGATTTGAGGCTTACGAACATGAAAATAAGTTTTATATCAACCCTGGGTCTGCTACAGGAGCGTATAGCCCTTTGTATAGGTGAGATTTCTTATTTTGCTTTCTTACTTAGGTGTTGTAATTGAACTTTGTTAAATAAATTTAAAAGTATTGATTTGATTTTGTCACAAAATCACATTATTTTCTTCACTATTCACATTACATTTTATTTTAGGATAATGAAAATATTTTAAAATATTTAATTTTACAAACAAGAACCAAAAGACCTAGTTTACTCTATGTATATAAGAAATTTCTGTGTGAATCTTTTCTTAATTTGGATACTTCAGTTGATGCATTGTTGAGTTTCCTACTAGCATGGACAGAATTGCCTTGAGAACTCTTTTAGAGTTTGAAAACTAAGTTTTAGTTGTTTTCCACACATAGAAAAGAAAAATACATTTTAGAAGGCAAAAAAAAGCAATTAAAAACTTATTTTTAATTTTGCAGAAACGCAACACCGTCATTTGTTCTAATGGATATACAAAGCTCGACAGTTGTCA
Source organism: Heliconius hermathena (assembly GCA_013403705.1). Taxonomy (NCBI): domain Eukaryota; kingdom Metazoa; phylum Arthropoda; class Insecta; order Lepidoptera; family Nymphalidae; genus Heliconius; species Heliconius hermathena. The sequence goes on along the minus strand of JAAIXJ010000407.1, from coordinate 2,359 downwards.
CCTACGTTTATAAATTACTTGGTGATGAAGTTAAAGTTGAGAGGATTGAATATAAAAAGGCCTAAAATAATATGAATACTATATAAAATATGCCATATGTTGGGATTTTTCAAGTTATAGAATAAATGAAGCCGTTTTCAGCCTTTTTTCGTATTTTATTAAGAAAATATAAAATAAAATACCAATTTTTTCTTATTGTATATATTTACGAAAATGTTATTTAGGCAATATTAAATAAGTAATAAAGATGTATTGTTTATTTTTTTTTAAATGGGACCCTAAATACATAGTTTTTTTAAAGTTTCTAAACTTATAAAAATATTTTATGGAAATTTTGTAGTTATATGTTTTTGTAAAATAATATATTTTTTAAATGGTTACTTTGGTTATCTTATTATTTATCACATTCCTGATTCTGAAGTGAGTTACTATACTATACTGAAGTGATTTAAATATTAAATAAATGTTCTGTATATCATTTAGTTTTTAATTTCTATATATATACTATATATGTGTATATTATGTATATACTTTTATTTTAGGTCTTTATTGTTGGTAATTATCACGTTTGTAACAGATAATATAATACCTCGCATTACACCACCCGCTATTTAATATAATTATATTCTGTCTTATACTTCAATNGAGACAGGTTATATATTATCTAAATAACTATTTTTCTTTTCTGTGGAATAACACTTTGAAAATATCAAAATATATATATATATATATATATATATATATATATATATTAATTATATTGTAATTTTGTTTATTAATAATCATTGAAGCTCATTGGAGCAGTGTCTAACTGCAAACGTGACGGCTGTGGGTTCGAATTCATTCAGGGGGAACGAATTATTTTCTTTTCGTCGTTTCAATAGATAAACTACTGGGTTGAGTTGCGCCATATACTCAGATCTACGGGTCCTTGATTTCCTGAAAAACTTGTATTTCTACATTTACTTTAAAAAAAAAGATATGGCCGTTTGTATCGCAATAAACGCGTATCTCGACACTATAAATTGAATCAAAATTAATAGGATACTTGAGGTTGACCTAGACTTTTGAAATTTGGCTAGCATCTATAGGTAGTACTAGTTCAGAAAAAAAAATGAAAACTAAACGTACATTTGTGCTTAAATCCTAAAAAATAATAGTCTAAAAAGGGAGATAAAATGTGGTATGAAAATCGCAAGCTCAAGTGAGGTATCAGATGAAAGAGCTCTGGCTAAACTAAATTTGAATTACAGAAAAAGATTTCTAATTTTTGTACAGAACCCGTGGTGGAAGACTGACTCTGAAGCCCGACTCGCGCTTGTCCGGTTTTTTTATCCCGCAACGTGCTTTGCGTGTCCTCCATACGTGTTACGTGACATTGGCAAAGTTTTTAGTGTTCAACTGGCACGCTTGTAATGCATAAAACGTTAAAGTAATACTTTTATTTACCTTCACGTTGTATCACGCACATAGTAGGGTAGGCAGAGGGAATCTGGTCACCTAGTGAAGACACTTCGTTCCCATTAAGACACTTTCGTTTATCACTTTCCGCCGAATTCTGAAGGCTTTGCCTGTTGAGCGGCGCAACTCAACGCCGCGCTTTACCTCGTTACCAGAACGAGGAAATTAAAATATAACTTATTTATTATTATACTTATTATCGTAGTACCCACAATCCGTGTTTACAGTCACACGTTTCTGGAGGCATTGCGTGTTGAGTGGCAGAACTCAACGCCGCGCTCGACACCACAGTGAAGAAATGGAAATATAAATTTAAGTAAATATTTCATCTCCTCGAGTGGCGATCGAACCCACAACCAGTCGGTTTTACAGTCACACATTGTGCCACTGCATCACGACTGGGCAATATAATTATATGTCTTCTTCTAATTGTGATATAAGTATTCGAGGCTACTAAGATAAGTTATAAGTGCTTCACTATTTACGACTGTTTGTTTTGGAATACTTCGTTGTTGGGCGTCGGTAAGTTTTGAATAGATTATTATTAAAACAAAGAAGAGAATGCATAGAACAATGCACGTAATGCCGTCAATATCCAAAGATAAATATTATTTATTTAGTATATGGAAATAAATACATGAAGATGCTTTATGAGGTATGTAAATTTACAATTATATTAATTACTAGCGACCCGCTCGCGGCTTCGCCCGCTTAAAACACAGAATTATTTAATTAACACACTGAATTATGTTTGTGTTTTGATATACCTATAATGTATGTTTGCAGCGCAATGAAGATTTTTAATGAAAAATTTATTAAAACTTTGCAACATACTTCAGTACGCTGATGACATCGTCCTCTATTACAGCTCAAAATCTGTGGAGGACATAACTTTTCG
>JAAIXJ010000388.1:151079-216993 GCA_013403705.1 Heliconius hermathena | reverse complement strand
AAAAAAAAAAAAAAAAAAAAGTGCATTAAGTATTAAAATAGTTTACATCGTTTTTTTTCGTGGCGTAGCGCAGCACAGTGTCTGTAAACGTTACTGTTGTGGGTTCTATTCTCAGTTGAGACAATTAATTATTTTTATAAGGAGTGGAATGAAGTGTTAAGACACTCTGTTGCATTCCAACGCTAGGTTATGTTCCTTTTGCCTGCAATTTTCGTTTCCCGTGCAAAGAATTAAATATTTATTACAATATATCAAGTAAATATTTTTAAAAAATACCTAATTTTCATGGATTTTTTAGACAATTAGATAATATCCATAAAAATATAAGTCAAAATGAAGTATTTTACTACTAGGTTCTAGCATGTATGGAAAAATAAAAGAAATTAATTATTGCTATATAATGATTTTTTTTAAAGATATCATCATTCTTCACCGCGTGGAAGTTAAAGAAGCATCATGATGAAATGTCCTGGATTCCTCATCATGACCACCACGGTAAATAATCATACTCAACTATATATAAAAATTAAAAACTTATTATAAAAAAGTGGCGGCCACAACAACGCAACGCGCCAGCAGCTAATGATTTATGATAGGTTGCAATAGCTGTGGGTTCGATTCCCACTGGGTGAAGAATTTATTTTCATTTTTAGAAAAAGGGGCCGCTCCTTGAGAAAATGTCTAACACTATGTTTCCTCTCCCTACCCTGCCATATGCGGGATACAGCGTGAAGCTAGAGATTTAGATAACAAAGTATTTTTATTTATAGTTAAGATCAAAATCTTATTTTTACAGCATCCCACATGGACTACCACTACCAACACCCGCACAAAAACGACTGGGGCGAATACAAAACGTTACCGAACGACCCCGAATTGGAATACGGAGAAAGCAAAAAGATCCAAAAAGGACCTGTTTATACTTAAAATTAAGTTAAAAATATTTGAATTTTACGCCTGTTCCTCAGTAGTTAAATACCTAAATGTACGTATTGATTGTGGGTACAAATTTGAATTGGAAGAATGTCTATACTATTATTATTTTAGTTTCACGCTGTATTCCATATAGCGGGATAGACGCAAGGAATCTGGAGTGGGAATCGAACACACAACCTATCGCGTTTACCGTCACAAGTTTGTAACCATACGCCACAATTAGCCTCAATATTATGTTAATAAACGTTTATATTAATAAATATCTATGCGATATTCTTAGCCCAAATATAAAATAGGGATTTTTCACTAAATTGTCCCTGTCTACTTAGAAACTTGTGAAAAATATGTCACAATCAAACAAATTAAATCATTATTTAAATCTTATGATCTAAAAACATGTTCAAGTCTCTTTTTTTTTTGTATCACGCTGTATCTCGCATATAGCAAGGCAAAGAAAGGAAACCTAGTCTTAAGACATTCTGTTCTGCGCTTTTCGAAATCTCAAATTCGAGACGGATATTCTCTGGCCGAACTCAACGCCGCAATTTGTTTACTAGATGCTGGAAATAAAAATAAATCATTATCATTATCGTATCATTTGCATTTAGATTTTAGTTCAATTAATTGAAAATGTATGAAATTGTACCAAATTATAATATGATACTTAAAAAGTAATGGGCATTTTTGAGAGCGTCATTAATAAAGTGTTTACTTTTAACTATAATAATAAGCAATTTTAAGATTAAATTATATTCAATTTTTTAGCTTTAATACTTTAAGGTTATGCATGAAGAATTGTAATTATTTGTACGCTATACAATGCCAGTATTGTAAAAACCGGTCAAGTCCGAGTCTGACTCGCGCACGAAGGGTTCCGTTACGTTACATTCTACATATCTATAAAAATGACAAAAAAACACGTCTGTTGAATGTCTCCTTAAATATTTATAATATTCTGTTTTTAGAATTTGTTGTTATATATACTTTAATTTTGAATTAGGGTAGTTATTTATTTCTAGAATTAAGTAAATAAAAGGCATTTATTATATAAAATTATTTAATAAAATATATTTTTTAATAAATATATTCGTTTTTTATTGTCTTATACATTTCTTATTTAATAAAAAAGGTAACTTAAAAGATGTCAAGTCATCATCATCAAAAACCTCATTAAATACAGTTAGTTAATAATTATTGTAAAAAATATATAACTGTGGTAATTCTTATATAATAAATGTTATTATATTAAAAATATATAACAAAAAGTATTTTAAGAATTGAAAAAAATAATGTATGAAAGTAATTTGTCACATTATGGTTATTTATTTGTTTGTATGAATTATAAGCCTAGAAATTTTCATTTTTATGTCGAAGAAACTTATTTATTACAATTTTCTCGGCGAATGCTTACTTTTGTAAAACAGTTAAAAAAATAAGTTATTTTGTCGTTTAAAACTAAGTATTTTTAAAAATTTATATTTGCGACATCGATTTTCTACCATTCATGTTTTTAAATAGCTGTAAAAATATAAGACGTTGATATCTCCAATAACTTCTCTAAATAATATAAGCCATTAATAAACAAAATCTAAACAAATATGTACATGTATATGTATAACTACAACCAAATATACAGGGAATGTATAAAAAATCACAATTCAAAGAGATTCATAAAAAAAGATTACAAATTAAAGCCAAAACATTACAGACTTAGGTCCAAAAAATTAAAAAATACATAACACAAAAAAGGCGGGAAATGTGACGTTTTCCAAACACAGGTAATTATATAGTCATTTAGAAAACAAAAACTTTAATATTCTATTCGTTTTTATTTCATATCTAATGTTTTCTTCTAATTTTTTCTAAATATTTCTACAAATATGAGTATTTTGAAATAGTTTTTTTGTATGTCAATATGTTACAAAAATATTTGTAACTTATAATATTAATAATAAAATAATATTTTATATAATACAAAAATATGGCAGTACTTCTATATTTGGAATAGGTTTTCTAAAACTATAATCATATATTTTTTTTATAAATAAATACACACAATATTATTTTGATAATTTTCTGTTTAAAACTATAACTCCCTAAGTACATAAATTGAGCTTTTCATTTTATTATCTTTTTCTTAATTTAAACATTGGACGGAATAGCAAAGACAATAATAAAGTTATAAAAATATTAAAGCGAGGTATTCACTTCAATGTAAAAAGCAAAAGAATGTCAAAAGGAAGAAAAAATAGAGTATTTTTTTATATTATATATTGTTATTAAAATTAAAGTGATGTAAAATTGAAGTGACATAAAAAATATAATCAAGAAGTATTGAGTAACAAAAGAAATCATACTCATCACTGATAAAATGGTCTAACTTTTAATGATACAAAAAATTTTTGCTTTTTAATTTTGGAAATGAAATTTCCAAAAAGTTTCAGTATCAAATATATAAATTCTTTTTATATATTTTCCCAAAACTAAATTTATTTATATAGACCACTTTTTACCAAGCAAATCTCTCACATCTTCTCAAAAAAAGCCGTAACGACCCCAAAAAAAGCAAATCAAAGTCAAAATTGCAGACCAAAAATAAAAAAAATCATATCAAACCTCCAAATCTGCCAACCTTCTAAAACAAACACCCAAAAAAATACACAGAGTGAGGAGAATCGAGTCACTAACCAAACCAAGTACGCTATTCGAGAACCAACTGTACCTAACCTTCTTTTTTGACAGCCGTCTGTCAATTGTTAACTTTTTGGGCCAGCTGTCAAAATTTGACGGGGTCTTTTGACACTGGCTATCAAAATATTTGCGCGCGAAATCGTTTGACGTTTTGCCCTGAATACAGATTAAAGAGTCCTCTATATTTTTTTCTATGGGAATGGTTAAAGTACGTATATTATATGCGATATCTTGGCTGTATACTATTGAATTGTTTTTATTCCTTATATATATGTAGAAATCGGCGAAATCTTCAGTGGTTGATACGTACCAGAGCGTGTAGATTGATGTTTGTGAACTAGAATGAAAAATGAAGAAAGTATAGTGTTAAAATATATTTTTCTTACTTTCTTAAAAAAGCTATACATATTTGCAACTTCACGCATTTTCTCTTATAACAATATAGACAAAGCGAACCTAGTTTAAGCCAGTCTGTTTCCTACTTTTGACCCAAATTAAGTTATCCCATTGCATTACAGAACACTGCGCTTTGTCTTGTTACCAGAACAAGGAAATGAAAATAACCATTAACCAAGTGGGAATGAAACTCACAACCATAGTGTCAGGCGCTGTACGGCTCCACCACGACAGACTCAGTTGCATATTTTGTGGTATGCATATTTTGTTTTTTTAAATAGCTCCTTAATGTGTACTTTTGATCTATGATTTTTAGCTCCACAATTTATTCCGCACATAACAAGATAGGCAGAGGAAACATACTATTAAGACATTCCATTATCCACACACTACCCGAATTCGAAACGTGGCGTAACGTAACTAAACACCTCATTTTATCTACCAGGCAGACAAAATTGGGTATCGAACCCACAACCATCACACTTCCGGTTATCATGTCAAATTATAAATAAAATATACTTACTATTGTATATCTCTAAACAACACATCCGGTTCCGAAGTAAAATCGTATTCAGTATTGCCATAACTCTTAATTTTCTCTTCCAACTCAATATTGCCAGCACACAATAATCTATCCTCGTCTAATGTTATAAAATTCTCATCTTCTACTGAAGGCGGCTCGAAACAGGTTAATTTTTTGTACTTATTGTCCATGTTTAGGGTTGATTGTGGTAATTTTTTTATATAATGCTTTAGGGGACGCGTTAGACAGTCGCAATTTAATTTGTTATCTGTGAATTAGATTTTTTTTATTTACAATTAATAACACGTTGTTACATATTGATAATGAAGAACATTTATTTAATTTAACGCTTTATCCCGTTCATAACAGGGAAAGCTAGCGTTAAGACATTCCGTTACCCACGCATTATTTCAGACCCTGTTACCCGCACATTATTTCAGATTGAGTGGCGCAATTCAACGCTCCGGTTTGTCTTGTTACCAGAGAGGAAATGATAATAATTTATTCCCCTAAATGGGAGTCGAACCCACGACCATCGTATTTAGTCAGACGCTGTGGCATTGCGGCACGATAGACTCAAAAATATTTGTCAATTAAATTTTAATTTATTTCTTTGAAATAACTGTATAGGTCATTAAAAATACGGCAAAATGAATTATTAAAATCTATTGTACAGAAACAAAAACCACACACACTCAAAAATAAATTCTATTTCTAATAAAATACTACCAAAGAATAGGAAATAAGCAAATATAAAATAATAGGAGTTTAAATTCCAATTCCATTCAAAATTATTACACAAAATTAAAAAACACAAAAATGGCTACTAACCTTCAAAATACACTTCCAAATCGTTCTCCCTCATCATTTTTACTAATTGCGGGTAGAAACTACTTAGTAAATTATGTCTAACGTCTAAAACTTTTAATTTCTTAGATTTCAATATATTGTCTATAGGTAGAGATTGTAATGTGTTGTTATGGAGATATATGTGTGATATGTTTGATGGCAAATTGAAGCGAGCGTCAGCTGAAATATAAACAAAATAATTGTAAAAAAAGATTAAATCATTTTTAAATTTATACATTTTCTAAAAAAAAGTTAGATTAAATAAGCTTTTTTCCGCCGTTTTGTGATGGCGGCCATCTTCGATTTATTTTTTCTTCTTCGTGACATGTGTTCATTTGACATATTTTTTTCCGTTTTCAAATTTCCGCCTTAATTATAAATATTGCGTAAAGATTGTTGGAACTCAACGCTGCGCCTTGTCTTAATGGGACGAGGAAATTGAAATAATTTAAAATTTAATATTTTTTAGCAAATGTAGATGACATACTTACACGTTCTAGAGATTAAATCGCTCAATTGGTTATTTGACAGATCTAAAACTTCCAGCGACGTCAAATTGCCAAGCACGTCTGGAAATAAAATAAAACTAATATTATTATACAGTGTGGAAGCGCCTGCGCTCCTTTTACGTAAGCAATATATAGGGTAATATATTTCAAACCCATACCTAAAGAAATTAATCAAGATCAGTTTATACATAGGATTTATTTTTCATTTCACGATGTTTATCCATACCTGTATTTCGTGCGACGCAGTTACGAATAGATACCAATAACGTAAACACATACTACTACAAAAATACTACTAAGCGTTGCCGATTTGCCGCTTTTCACTTTCATAAAACATACTAGAATGAGAAAGTGATATCTCTCGTTCTATTTTACGCAATTGGACATTACCTATGACTCGATTTTGTGAATGAAGCATGTGCGGCGTTAGCGCTGTGATAAGTTTAAGTCGGTGTGCATCGCTCTTGACAAATGACGCTTTATTTTACAACGATAATTTTATTATTTATTTTGTTTGAAAAAATAACTTTTTCATTCTTAAAAAAAAATCTCTTTTGTTTTAATTGTATTAGGTTTTTATAGAGTAGTCCAAACTGTGGCTTGATTTAAAGTTGTGATGACAGAAACACTCTGTATATTAAATGAAAGAAAATTAATATAAATAATGAATCCATACTCCACTTTTTCATCCCGTTCTGTCACTTCTTCGCCATGAGATTTTTCGGAAATCCTTTCTTTGTGCTCCCCTATACTCCCCAAGAATAGGGTTTTTGTAAAATTTCTGGTGTCGATAGAAACGTAGGTTCAGATGTACGTTGACAGTCAGTCAATCAGTTAGTTACGAAACGTTTTTTTCAAATCTTGATTTATACGTAAAATCCCCACTAGATGAAACGAAATGTTAATTTAATTTATAAAATATAAATTAAATTTCTTCTCTGGTGTCGAGGCAAAGCGCGGCGTTGAGTTCCGCCACTTTAACACGCAATGCCTCCAGAATTCCGCGGTAAATGGTTAACGGAGTGCCTACCCTGCTGAGTACGGGAAAAAGAGTTTAAAATAAAAACTTACTATTTCTAATGTCATTTATAAAATTATTCGACAAATCCAGCTTTCTCAGCGTTTTTCCACCGACTGTTATGTCAAATGTCACAACGGGTATCTCATTGTAACTCAGATCGACTTCCATAAGTCTGTACGGTATCCACGGGTTGGCAGGAAACATCTTTTTTGTTAGAAAACCAATTTTATTGTGGCTTAGGTTTACCTGAAATTAGGAGACACTTTTCATTTCTAAACTCGAGGAAATGAAATATTTATTTAAATTTATATTTCTATTCCTTCGCTCTGATGTCTATGCAAACCGCGGCGTTAAGTTCCGCCACTGAACACGCAATGCCTCCGGAATTCGGCGGAAAGTGGGTAACGGAGTGTTTTAACACTAGATCCTCTGCCTACTCTGCTGTGTACAGACTACAGCGTGAAGCTGATTTAATTATATGTACACCATGTTCTCCTCTCGCCTTTCTGATTATTTTATAGCTATTTATTTATTTATTAAATCACCAATATAGAAGACATTAATAGGCAAAAAAATGTTTCAATAATGTATGAATAAAGAAACCAGAAATATTTATTAGCTTCACGCTGTATCCCGCAAACAGCAGGGTAGGAAGAGGGAACCTAGTGTTAAGACACTCCGTTCCCCACTTTCTGCCGAATTCTGGAGGCATTGCGTGTTGAGTGGCAGAACTCAACGCCGCGCTTAACCTCGACACCAGAGCGAAGAAATGGAAATATAAATTTAAGTAAATATTTCATCTCCTCGAGTGGCGATCGAACCCACAACCAGTCGGTTTTGCAGTCACACCTCGTACCGCTGCGCCACGACCGGCCTCAATTAAATAAATAAATATTTTATTTCCTCATATGAGAATCGAAGCAAGAATCTGTCGTGTTCATAATCGCACGTTGTGCCCTGCGCCACGACTGATCTTACTTCGAATAAATATAGGTGTTTTATTATAATTAACGTCCGAGTCCCGCAGGGGACACCTTTTACGAGTAACTGCCGTAGGCATCCTCACAAGCAGCAATACAAATTGTAAGCACTATGTGTTTGCAATTTTTCAGGGACAGAATACCCTCTTCCCAACCTACCTATTATCACTGGAAAAGCCAGTTCGAAGAAAAATGGCTTCACTCACCATTTCCAATGATAGACAATCATCCAACAGCCCGTTCGTCCTGTTGTCTATTTTATCCAAGAAATTGTATGACAAATCTAATTTTCTGAAGAAAAAAAAAGAAATGTTTACATATAAAATAAAAAAACTAAAAAAACAATCATAAAATAAAAATATTTTATTATTTTATAAAATATTTTCATCGATTTCTTATTTCTATAGTTTTGGATTTTTATAAGTAAGATTAATATAATATGAATGTAACTATAAATATTGCTATTAGTATTTGACAACACACATTTCTTAAAGATATCCTAATTTTACATAAAGATACGATGCCGAGCGACAAAACTCAATGCCACACTGTCTGGTTACCAAAGCAGGGAAATAAAAATAATTAATGTTCCCGAGTGGGAATCGAAGTACCAAGTTGCGTGTTCAATCAAATATTTTTTATTATACATTTAAATTATTTACATTTTCCATCTTTCAGAAAACTGCAGAGTTAAGTTCCACCACCTAACACCTCTTTAAGGCAGAAAACGGAGTGTCTCAACACTATAATAACTCCATCTGTATAGCACCTACACCTTATACGTACCTTAAGGCAACCAATCCTTTGAACGCCTCATTCTGTATATATTCCAAATTATTTCCTCTCAAAGACAAATCTAGAAGTTGTTGCATTCCATCAAATGTCTTTTTTCCCAAACTATTTAACTGATTATATGACAAATCCAATTTGAATGTCGTCGGTAAGTTGCCGAAAGCCGATTTTGATAACGAAGTCAGATTGTTGTACTGGAAAATAATTAAAAGCATATAAATTAGTGGGCGTATTGACTACTTTTCTAATATATGTTATATTATACAGGTGGAAGCGTCTGCGCTCCTTTTACGGAAGCAGCATATAGGGTAAAATATTTCAAACCTATAACTAAAGAAATTAATCAAGATACCTTAACAGTTTAGGATATTTTTTTTTATTTCACAATGTTTATCCATACCTGTATTTCGTGTGACGCAGTTACGCATAGATACCAATAACGTAAACACATACTATTACAAAAATGCTACTAAGCGTTGCCGATCTGCCGCTTTTCATTCTAAAAAAAACATACCAGAACAAGAAAGTTCTATTCTCGTTCTACTTTACGCAATTCAACATCGCCGTCATTACCTAAGACTCGTTTTAGTAAATGAGGCGTGTACGGCGTTATCGCTTTGATAGGTTTGTGTCTGTGTGCGTCATTTTTGATAAATGGCGTTTTATTTTACAACAATAACTTTATTACTTATTTTGTCCGAAAAAATCAGTTTTTCAGTTCTGGAAAAATCTCTTTTGTTTTAATTGCTTTAGGCTTTTATAGAGTAGTTAAAACTGTAGTTTTATTTAAAGCGATGATAACATAAATACTCTGTAGATAGATAAGTTTGAAAACCTATTAAGTACCAATTATCTCTACGTAACGGATTCTATATGTAACGGATTGAAGATCCGTTTCGGTTCATTTCCGCCCCTTATTTAAAGAGCAACATATATTATAAACATATCTTTAAATCGGACACGATCTTATGATATCCTTTATGTTCATATTTATTAATTATTATGAGTAGAAGAAAAAAAATATTACAAAATCAAAAAGCATAACCCTTTTTAAATAAATCTCTAAAATAATTAATTAATGAAAACATATAATCACTTGCACACACACATAACTAGTGACGCCAGAATGCTCTTGTAATAATATTAAACTAATAAAAATATTCAAAATTGCACATCAAACAAACATAAAAAACTAAAATTTTCGCCATTTCTAATTTTACCGAATTCCAAAAGAATACCAAAAACTTACCTGTAAATACAAATACTGTAAGCTGGTTAAAGTATTCAAAGCCTCCCAAGGCGGTTTAGTCAAACCATTGTTAGACAAGTCCAAGGACTGCAAAGTGAGGAGACCTCTGAAGGAATCGCTAGTGAGATCATCTCCCAGCTGATTGTTGGTTAAATTTAGACGTAGTAGTGCGTTCATTGTCGGCCACGTGTTCGTTTTTATTTCGGATAGATTATTGTATGCGAAATTTAGGTCACTGTAATGATGATAATGTGTAGAAATCATAAATGAGAAGCGATTTATAGCTCAAATCTTAGTACTCAAAAATACCTTCCTTTTCAAATGTTTAACTTAATAACAACAATAAATTTTGGACGAAAAAAGAAAACAGAATGATGAGTCACTAGTATTTTTAAATCGTTACTGAATTCAAACGTTGGCGAAATTAATTAAAATTCACTGATAACTTAATTTCGCCAACGTTTTAATTGAATATTATAAAATAGATGAGTTTGAATAGAAGCTATTATAAAATAGTTGGTACCTTACGATCGAGTAACGATTCTACTAGATATTTATGGGTTTCTTCCCTAAATGTTGATGTTCAAAATAGCCTATATCATTTTTAAATATTTAACTAAAGTACAGCAATATTTTGTATCAAAAATAAGAACGGAAAGAATGAACCAATCATTAAAAGTTTTGATTTATTGTATGACAAGCACAAAGATTGCATAGAATCGCTACTGCATCCGCTCGATGATTGTTGGTTAAATTGAGACGTAGTAGCGAATTCATATTCAGCATGTTTGTTTTAATTTCGTATCGTAGGTGATTCTACTCGATATTTGTAGGTTTATAGCCCAATATTTAAAAAAAAGACAAGGCTCAAAAGACCACATTCAATTTGGAACAAAACAGAGAAAGTAATCATATTTTAAAACTTTTTTCTACTTGATTTAATATTTTTGGTCAGTTACGTTTTAAACATATTTATTAAATATAATAAATATACATTTAATAACGAATATGAAACAAATAAGTAAGAAATATTTTAAAAAAACTTACCCCAAACTAATTGGAATCTGGAATATTCTATCCAAATTATTATAACTGATGTCCAAAAGTCTACAACTCGCTAACTTCGCTAAACTACCTCTCGACACGTCGGTCAATTTATTATTTGACAAGTTCAATTCTATTACAGTGGGTATTGTCCCGAAGGTAGCGGGTTTGATATGCTCTAATGCATTGTGACTTAAGTTTAGGTACCTTGAAAAAAATAAAGACATTAATCAAATACTATTATAAGTAAATAATTGAGATTGCTTTAGTAAATATATTTAATAACATTACTGATGATAGCCCGATCAATATTTAAAAAAACATAAATAAACATTTTTTTTAACCATCACGCATACAGCAGGGTAGACAGAGGAGATAGTGTTAAGACACTCCGTTCTTCACGCATCTAATTTACGAGTCATCGCATTTTTAGTGACGGAGTTCAACGCCAGACTTTGTCTATTAAAGCAGGAAATGAAAATAATTAAATATAATCAGTCCTCTGAGTGGGAATAGAATTCACAATCGTCGCATTTCGTCGAGTCAGTTGCTTCTTACGTCACGAAGGCTTCAATGTGGCAACATTTTGAAATCAATAATATCATAGTAAAAAGTAAAAAGAATTAAATGATCACTACTTTAAGAATATGACGCTGTATCATGCTGTATCCTGAAAAATGTAAGGCAGAGGAATCTACGTTCCATTCTCCTCTTTGACAAAGCACGGCGTTGAATTCCGCCAATCATCACGCAAAGTTTTGAGAATTCATCGGAAAGTGCTGAACGAAAGTGTCTTAATAGGGAACGGAATGTAAACTTAACACTAGGTTCCCAAGTTCCCTCTGCCTAACCTATATGCGGGATACATCATAAAGTTAAAAAATAAATAACATAAAATACCTCAAAGAAAACAAATTTTGGAAAACTGCATTATAGATTTCTGTTAAATTGTTATATGACACGTCTACTGTATGGAGTTCGTAGAGTTTTGGAAATGCCGATTTCGGTATAACTGTAATAAAATTGTGGGACGCGTTCAACACTCTTATGCCTGTCATGTTGTGGATTGGTATCTGGAAAAATATGGGAAAAAACGTAAAACAATATTCATTTTTAGGAATCTGTACTTTTTAAGCAAAAAAAGAACCCTTAGAAGATCACTTTGTTGTCAGTATAATTGTCTGTCTTTCAAGAGCCTTTATCTTAAGAACGCTTGAAGATATCGAGTTCAAATCCCAAACTATATACTCAGATCTATGACCCCATGATTTCCTAAAAACATTTTTACGTATTTCTACATTTACTTAAAAAAAGATATGGCCGTTTATTTATATTTCGACACTATAAAGGCAATTAAAATTAATAGAGTACTTTCAGTTGACCTAGACTTATGAAATTTGGCAGTTAGCATCTACAGGTAGTATTAGTTCAGGAAAAAATTTGAAAACTATACATTTGTAGTTAAATCCTAAAAATAATAGCCTCAAAAGTAATTTAATTCGTAAAAAATCTTTAAATGATTTTAAAATAAACAGTAAAATTAAGTATGAAAAAAATGAGGCCAGTCGTGGCGCAGTGGCACAAAGTGTGACTGTAAAACCGACTGGTTGTGGGTTCGATCCCCACTCGAGGAGATGAAATATTTACTTAAATTTATATTTCTATTTCTTCGCTCTGGTGTCGAGGCAAAGCGCGACGTTGACTTCTGCCACTCAACACGCAATGCCTCCAGAATCCGGTAGGAAGTGGGGAACGGACTATCTTAACACTAGGTTCCCTCTGCCTACCCTGCTGTGTGCGGGATACAGCGTGAAGCTGATTTTAAGTATGAAAAAAGAAATAAAATATATATAATAATATGTTACAAAAACTTAAAAGTTAAAAAATATTATAATAATTGAATCCAAATTAAATCTTTACAACATTTACTATAAGAAGACAAGAAGTAATACATAATACACAAAAAAAAACATAGATGGTGTTTTTTTTTGTATAATATATATTCTCTAATCACTAAAATCGAAACTCAAAAAAAAACTCAAAATACTTAAAAAAAACTCACCTGACTCAAATCACTGAACTCATTGTACATAACTCTCAACTCCGACGCATATGTATTTTCATCGAACGCATTTGCATCTATTTCCTTTAATTTATTATAGCTCAAGTCTAGCACGGTCATGTTGTTGCAATTCTGGAAGGCCCCAGGTTCGATTCCGGTTAGGGCATTATTAGAAATGTTAACAACTGCTAAATATAAATCTGTGAACGATTGCTTTTCTATCAGCGTTATTTGATTTTCCGCTAAGTTTATTAACTGAAAAAAAAAAAGGAATTAATTGATAGATTCACTCATCATCACCCCCGCAGGTAAGCAAAGGGAACCTAGTGTTAAGTCACTCCGTTCCCCACTTTCTGCCGAATTCTGGCGGCATTGCGAGTTGAGTGGCAGAACTCAACGCCGCGCTTTGCCTCGACACCAGAGCGATGAAATGGAAATATAAATTTAAGTAAATATTTCATCTCCTCGAGTGGGGTCGAACCCACGACTAGTCGGTTTTACAGCTACCCTTTGTGCCCCTGCGCCACCACCGGCCTCTATGTACGTAATTAGTTTAACCATAAATGCTTTTCAATATTGAAATTCA
The DNA here is from genome assembly GCA_013403705.1 of Heliconius hermathena. Lineage (NCBI taxonomy): Eukaryota > Metazoa > Arthropoda > Insecta > Lepidoptera > Nymphalidae > Heliconius > Heliconius hermathena. The sequence goes on along the minus strand of JAAIXJ010000388.1, from coordinate 203,355 downwards.
TTTTTAACCAACTTCAAAAAAAATAGGTTATCAGTTTGAGATGTATGTATGTAGTATTGTGTAATTGCATAATATTCGAGTATAATGATCTATTTTAATTAATTTTCTCGGTCTAAAAGAGGTATACAATAAAAGTACCCTGACAATTAACAGATATTTAAAGTGCCTTACAATATGTAGAAAAAAATGCCTTAAACAAAAATCCAACCCGGTACATCCATACTGACCTCAGCGTACTTCACTTGTTGGAACATTTGATAGTGGACTTTGGTTATTTTATTTCTCGCCAGATCGATTGTACCTATTCTTGTCACAGCCGAGAATGTACCCACACCCACCTCGGTTATTTGATTATCTTGTAGATATAATCGCCTGAAAGATATATTTTTTATTTCACGCTGTATCCCGCATATAGCAGGGTAGACAGAAGGCATCTAGTGTTAAGACACTGAGTTCTCAATGCACGTCGTATTTTCGAGGCATTGCGATAGTGTGACGGAGCTCAATGCCACGTTTTGTCTTGTTACCAGAGCGAACAAAAGAAAATAATGCATTCCCGCGAATGGAAACCGAATCCACGTCGTGTTTACATAAAGATGCTGACGCTAAACATAATTAGCTTTATTATAGTTGTTTAAAGAAAAAAAATACATAACTCGTTGAGTTCCGCCACTCAAAACGCAATGCTAGATACAAAAGCCAACCTTGCTATGTGGTTGATACAGCATAGAGCTAAAAAAAAATTTAAAACAATTTATATTAAAACTTACATACCTTAAAAACCTCATTCCTTTGAAACTGTTCGTATCCAGTTTTTTAATTTTATTATTGTCCAAATGAACAACTTTTATTAAATTGTTTCTTGCGAACATACCTCTGTAAAATAAATAATATTTATATAATTCGTGCAATAAAAAATAAGAGCGTGAATTGTTGTGGGTTCCATTCCCGTTTGGGACAATGAAATATTTAAAATTTTCATTTCCTCGTTCCGGTAACGAGGTACAGCGCGGCATTGAGCCTCCAGAATTCGACAGAAAAAAAGAAACAGAAGAGTCTTAAAGGAAACGAAACGTCTCAATTATAGGTTCCTTCTGTTTACCCCGCTATGTGCGGGATACAACGACAAGCTAAAAACCTAGTGTTAAGACACTCCATTCCACATGCACCACTCGAATTCGAGAAGAGACGAGAGAAATCGAACCCACAACCGTAATGTTTACAGTCAGTCATATTATCAAGTATTATTTACCTCTGAGCTGACTGTGTCAACGCAAGATCTCCGCTGCCTTCCCTGCTGTCTGATACAGCGTGAAGCTGAAAAACAAAATAAATAATTGAACTGCCACTAACCTCGGTATATCAGGTAACTCGTTGTGACTGACATTACACCATCCCAGTTTCGTCATATCTCCGATGTGACTTCCATCTAGTTTTGTTATTTTGTTGTAACTGGAAGAAGTGTACATTTTTTTAATATTCTATATTACTAGCGACCGAAACTTATTGTTATATTATAGCCGAAACGTGTGTATTACAGAAGAAGAATGAAAGCTGTGGAGATGTGATCTCTTCGTAGGATATGCGAAGTCAGCTTAGCTGACCGAATCCGCAATTAAAACATAAACAGAATGGCAGGTACTAGCGAGGACGTCACGATGAGAATGAAGAAGAAAGTGCTCAGCTGGTTTTGGGACGTCTAACTATCGAGTGATGAAAAAATGGCAAAAGAGATTTATGAAGGAAAAGTGAGCGGTAAGAGGAGACCTCGGTTGACCTTCGAAAACACAGTATTAAATATACTGGAGGAAGGCCACGTAAAAAGCATGAGGATCCCCCGCAGGGCATGTATGAAGAGGTTGATACAGTGGACGAGGCGAAAGAGGTATGGAGAGACCGTAGCTTTTGACGCTTCATTCTCTCTGACTACCCCGCTAGGGATACAGCGTGAAGTTAGAATAGAATAGAGTAGCTTTAGCGTAAAAGTGGAATGAACATCCATGCTCACAAACTTTCACATTTATAATATTACTAGGACTTCTCTATAGTTCTAATACTTACTTGTATATAGACAAATAAAATAAATATATTTCGTCTTAACTAAATACGATATGAAACTGGCCATTTCAATTATATTATTTCTTAAATTCTGGCAACACTCTGCTGTGGCTACGATAGTCTTAAGCAGTTTGAGGTTACTATCGTAAAATGACGTTTAAATCATCAAAGAAAATGATTGCCATTTTTATTCATACGAGAGAGATTCTGATGTTTTTTATGACTTGCAAATCACTTTTGTCATTGATTTTAAATATTTTTTTTTATAATAATATTCACCTCAGGTCTAAAACCTCCGTGTCCCGTAATCCCTTGAACTGATTTCTTTTTAAATTTGCCAATTTATTGCTATGAAGATCTAGCGTTTTAAGTTTTTTGAGATTCTAAAAAAGAATAATACATTATTTCATTATTAGATTTTAAATTGATATATGAGAGAAAATATGTAATAATATGTAATATACAATTACAAAAATGTATAAAAACGCGACGGTTGTGGGTTCGATTCCAATTCGTGGGCATGATTTTTTTTATTTTCATTTCTTCATTCTGGTAAGAAGACAACAAATATTTACCTAAACATAAAACATAACCAAACAGTACATTTGTTCACAGAAAAAAAAAGCAAAAAAATAGTAGTCAATAAATTCATAATAACAAACCTGAAAAGCTTCAATGGGTATATCCGATAAAAGCCCATTGATAAGATGTAATTTTTCCAATTTACCGACAGCCAGACTGCCTGAGAAGATGTCTTTGTTAAGTGACGTCATCAAATGACCATCTATTGATAGGATTGATAGGTTGCCTAGGATCTAGAAATAGAAACATCGCTTTTTATTAAGTTACGTAGAAATAAAAAATAAACATATCAAGAGAGGCCATCTTGGCACATCAGCACCGCGTCTGTTTGAAATGTTAAGGATCTTGGCGGATACAGTTTCTAGGATTCCTAGTTGAGGAAATTATTTATTTCAATTTCCTAGTCGTATCAAGACAAACCGTTGAGTTCCGCCAAAAAATACGCAATTTTTCGAAAAGTGGGCGGTGAGTGGGAAACGGAGCGTATTAACAACAGGTGCGGTATCCCTACCCTGATATATGCGGGATACAGCATGAAGCTGATAAAAAAATATCTGCAAATGCGTTAGCAGACTACAAAGCGTTTATTTTGTTATGTTCCCATAGAAATATCAGAATTTTGGAGGATTTCTAAATGTAAACTAAAAGTCATATTGTTATATTCCTTTCTGATTTAAAGTGGTATACTTTTATCTGAAAACCGTCCAAGTTTTACTAAAACTAGTTATTTATGGTTATTTTAGGTGGGAACATGTACAATATATGTAAGTAAGTAATTGACTGATATTGGAAGTCATTCTTTTTTCAATTACACTTCTTATTAAAAAAAATACCTGAAAAGCGTCTTTAGGGAATTGATTGATCTTCGTATTGACCATATAAATCTCTTGCAGGGTTCTATTGACCCCGGCAAACGCGTATTGATCTATGGACTTGATAGGCGTGTCCATTATGTGTAAAGTTCTCACTGCTGAACGGTGGAGGAGTGGGCCGAAGAGATGTGCTAGAACGAATAAATAGGGAAAAGTAAATAGATTTTTAAGTAAATATACACATTTTTAGTTTTTTGTTTAATATAACATAGCACAGACATCATAGAGATGTAATTCTATTCTTTATATTCAGATTTATTGTGTGGTGAATGACAGAATCTGACTCAAAAAACATAGAGATAGATATATGTTGTATATTATAATCTCTATATATAATAAGACAGTAAAAATATTTTGTCTGTACATTTAGTAATTTTGACTGAAATGGATAGAGGGACACTTAAAAAGAATAATAGAAAGCAAAAAGATTTTTTTTTAATTTATTGTCTGTCTGTCTGTCGACATATTTTTGTCCGCCTTTTTCTCTGAAAGTACTGAACTGATTTACTATTTAAATTTCACCAATTGCTTTGTTTTAACTCAACTTAACTACTGAAGTTTAGTTCATCAAAATCAGTTCATTAAAAAAAAAGTTATCGTCATTTGAAAGAAGTCGTAATTAATTCAACACAGAGATAAAGAACGATCTTGAAAGAAATATCAAGTAAATACAAAGATTTTTTGGTTGGTTCGTTCATATAATATATGTAACTAATTTAAAAACTGTACAGGAGTTAATATGCAATTATTACAGTTATTTTACAAAGAATATTATGAATCCTTCAAATCAATAATTTAACATTTAAGGCTGTTTCTGAATGAGTAAATTAAATTATTCACTGACATCAGCACATTTAACAGAGTATATTATATAGGTAAAAAGAACATAAAGTTACAAAAATATATACGTGTAATAAATAATTAGCTTTATGTATATTTTATAAATATCAAATATCAACAATGGTCGTATTTTTTTATTTAAAACAATCAAAAATTCTTTGACGATAATGTCGTAAAAAAATCATATTAGAAGTCATTATTATATTATAGTTGTCAATCAATTCTGCTTATTAAATCAATAATCATGTATTTTAAGCGGGCGAAGCCGTGGGCGAGCCGCTAGTATAAAAATATAATATTTTTTATAGAAAAATCTACCAATACTTACCAATTTTTGCTTCCCGTATTTCCAATCTCTCTATAGGCAGACCCATACCAGCTATATTGCCCAGGCCGACACTCATCATGGCTAAACCAATGTTCTCACATACTACATATAAGCCTTCATCGGTACCTTTCTGGCAGATGCAAGGGTGTAAGAGAAGATTGTCTTTTGGGCATGGATAAGTGGGGCCTGGCGGTATATATTCTGTATTTAAATGGGGCAGTGTTGCCAATAGAAAGAATAAAGTTCGTGTTGCCATTGTGACCTGGAATAGATGGAAATTATCGTTATTATTTAATATGGATTAATTAAAGATTCAATTTTATGTTGAATCTTACCTACCCTGCTGAGTGCGGGATACAGCGTGAAGTGATTTTAATTTTATGTTAAGTTAGTAGTAATAACATTTTGGAGACTAATAAAAATATGTTATTACTTAGAATCACAATCCAAAAATTAATAGGCGATTGTTCAAATGGAACCTGTATGCATGAGGGTTAAATTCTGAACAATTCTAATTTTTATACAATTTTTCCACAATATTTGTATTTCTAAGAATAAAAGAAAAGGTTTACTACATGCTCATTACATACACGTCAAACAACTATTGAAAATACCATAAATAACAAGTAATCGAACCCACAACCATCTCTGTAGACGTTTACCTACGGTCAGACGCTGTCGCACTGCGATACAACTGTCTCTACTTGTAAATAAAAAATAAATCAGCGTCACGCTGTATCCCGCGCACATCAAGGTAGGCAGAGGGAACCTACTGTTAAGACACTCCGTTCCCCACTTTCTGCCGAATTTTGGAGGCATTGCGTGTTGAGTGAGAGAACTTAACGCCGCGCTTAACCTCGATACCAGAGCGAAGAAATGGAAATAAAAAAATTAAGTAAATATTTCATCTCCTCGAATGGGAATCGAACCCACAACCAGTCGGTTTACAGTCGTGGCTCTGCGCCTCGACTGGCCTCAACTTGTATTGTATGTACATTATATTCAAATTGCAATATAAACTCACGTAATCAATCAAACAGGTTTATTACGGAGCTTATTAACGAATGACATAACATTATGGTTATTTAGCAGTAATCACAAGTTCAAACCGGTCATTGTGAAACATTACTATTTAAATGTATTGCGCATTTTCGTTTGCTATACATTTCAAATGTGGCATAAGTAGAATCAATATAAATTTATATGCATCGGTAGAGAGGAGCTCCGACAGTTGAGATAAGAGTTGTTTTATAGGGGACCCTTTGAGACTACACTAGTAAGGAAGCTCTAAGCTCCCCATCTTGCAAGGTCACTCTCACATACGCGCATGATGAATCCATAGAATACTAAGTAGTTTCTTACATATTTTTATAGCTTCACCTGTATTCCGCACATAGCAAGGTAGGCAGAGTGAACCTGGGAACCCTAGTTAAAATACACGGAGTATTTCAACTAGGGTTCCCAGGTACCTTTAAAACACTTCCGTTTCCCACTTGCCACCGGATTCTGGAGGCAGTGTGTTGAGAGGTGGAATCGATCAGATCGATCTTATTAATATGTTAAGATATTATTGTTTCACTATTAGTATCTGACTAAATACTCTATGGTTGTTGCGCGGTATGGGCAGCGTTGAGTTCCGCCATCACAACACGCAATGTTTTGTTAAAAGTGCAGTAGAGAGACGTACTAATTACCTAAGAGATATTCTTTTTTTCGTCACTCGCACAGAGAAAAAAAATACATGTTATTCAAATAAAAAAGAATAGTGAGCTCATTAACAAACATAAACTTATGATATAACTAACAATCTCACATACCTATAAAATAAGCGTCATTAAAAGCCAATTAACAAGTACTCAATATATGTTGGACATCTTGGCATAACATAATTTAGCGTTTGCGTAGAAACATACGGACTTCAGGTATTTCCTTCGAATAAAATAAAGGGGATTCCCAGACTACAATCGATAATAGTTTTGTTACCAGGTAATTAATTTTCATTCATAAATGAGACACGTTAATAAATAATAATAGATCAAAATTAGAGGCCAACGAAGACGATTAGAGGGCTGACTTCCATACATTATGTCAAAATTTTTAATATTTAATATAATTTAAAATATCCAGGCCAGTGGTGGCGGCAGAGGCACAAGTGTACGACTGTAAATGCGATTATAATAATTGTAGGTTCGATTCCCTGTCGAGGAAATGAAATATTTAATATTTTTATTTACTCGCTCTGGTAACGAGGCAAAGCGCGGCGTTGAGTTTCGCCACTCAACACGCAATACCTCCAGAATTCGGCGACAAGCGGGAAACGAAAGTGTGTTAATGGGAACGCGAGTGTCTTAACACTAGGTTCCCAGGTTACCTTTGCCTACCCTGCTACGTGTGAATACAACGACAAGCTAAAAAAGTGAAAATATAAATTGAGGCTCACATATGTGACACGACAGTCTCAAGTTTTTAGATTGTTAGGAAGTTTGATCTCTAAGAGTTTTCCTCGTAGATGAATGATTATTACATCGAAATTAGTATCATTTTCCCGTTCCGATGTACAAAGTGCGACGTTGAGTTCCGCCACTCAACAAGGCAGAAAATGAGGAACTTTCTGCACAAAAAGTGTAAAGTTTCTACATGCATTAAATATCTAGAAATAGATACTTTTAGAATGCCCATGACGTATACAGAGATAAGGCTTTCTGACCTTTTTGGTGACTTTGTATAATAGATGTCGAAGTATTTCGTCCGCAGAAACGAAAATATTTATATCAAACAATTGTATAGGATTGTAAATCGAATCATCATATAAATATTATTGTCTCCATTTGAAATTATCGCAATTGTTGTCAATGTCAATATAAAAAAAAAACCTAATTATAATAATTCTATCATATCATTTATTACTGAAATAAACGAATATTTATCTTATCGCAAGTAATTAATTTAAATCCGAATAGCCCTCAGAATTTACAAACAGTTTTCGTAAATTATGTCAGTAGGACAAAACAATGTAAAAAAAAACTAGATAACATATTTTATTATGTAACCCCCGACCTAATTAGGTCAATATTTGTCTATAATATATATATATATATATCACAGTGGGACAGTGTGGTAAGAATTCTCCTAAAATCTTTTGCGAACCTCTTCTCACCACCACCCAAATTCAAGTTACTAAGTAGGGTGTTTTTTTATGGGAAAGACACGGCTAACGAGCGTAGGGGTCACCTGATAGTAAGTGATCACCGCCGTGTAACACCAGAGGAACTACAGATGCGTTGCCGGCCTTTAAGGTGGAGATAAACGCGCTTTTTTTTATAACTCAGTTTCGTCCTACTGGACTAATAGAAGTAGTAGAAATAAATATAATTTAAATGTAATCACTCCCCTGTGTACGGATCAAACCCACAACCACTGCAGAACGAAAGCGTAATTATTTATAAAAAAACCAAACTAAACTAGCTTCAAGCTTTATCCCTAGCGGGGTAGTCTCTGACTACCCCGCTAAGGACGGAGAACGGAGCGCCAGACGCCACGGCTATTATTAATAATTTTAAGTTGTTTTCCGAATCTATATGCGAAAAATGTTTATTGGTATCAAAACCGAAATAAGATTGATATGAACGTTACTATTTCCTATTTTCTTGTAAAGAATAGAGACATACCCTGGGATGAGAAAGACATAAAATTGATGCATTTGGGATGTGGTGCTGACAGTGTGGAACAACTAACTGTGGTCGCTATCACGATGGTTGATCAAATAAAAGAATCGTCACATTCCAAGCTTTATATGGTTGTAAGAGACGTCCTGGATAGAAACCAGTTGGTCATCCGCTTTAGATGCAAACCTGATGCTGACGACAGAGGCTGACTAGAAAGAGCGATGCAAAAAAAGCAGTAAGAGAACTTAAGAGTCACGACTTTCCGCTCGAATGCGAGATGTTATGTGACGGAACTCAATGGCGTACTTTGAACTACCAGAACCCACAACCATAACATCCAAAATAAATATATATAATGCGTTGATGTATATGTTAAAGTTCATTACAATTAAGTTTTATCTCTTGTTTTATAATATAGGGAAACCCTAACATCAAGTTTTAAAAAAGTAATACAATTATTTAAGTCAATATATAATTGAAGGACAAATCGAATGATGCAAGAATTTCACTATTAAGATATAACAGACAATTTATTTATAGCTTGTGATATGTAATACCATCTGACTGTTAACGCAATGGTTGTGGATTCAATATTTACTTGAGAACATAAATTATTTTCATTTCTCTACAGTGGTAAAGCGCATGTTGTTTAACTAAACGACGCCACCACTGCCACACATGTTACAAGGGAACAAAAGAACAGACATACATGCTAAAAGCATAATACCTACCCTGCTATGAATGATACACCTTTTTGCTTATGCTTTTTTTAGATTGATTTAATAAGAGACACACAATATGCATATTACTATATACAAAACATATTTCAGCTAAATATAAACATTGTAACCATTTTATTTATGCTATTTTTGTAAACAATTAATAAAGGTAAATTTAATTAACAATACAATGATTCACTAACATTGCATAAGGTTTGCTTACTAATACTTGACTTACTATGAAATGAATGAAACTATATTTACATATGACTCATGCAGTAAGATTGAGGTTGAGAATAAAAATCAGGTTCTCACTGAATGCCACATACAGCAGGGTAGGCAGGGAGATGTTAAGACACTCCATTCCCCACTTTTTGCTGCATTTCTCAAGGTATTGAGTGGCAGAACTCAACACCGGGCATTTGTCTTATTACCAGAGCAAGGAAATGAAAATATTAGCAAATAATAATTCATTCCCACAGGTGGGGATCAAGCCCACAACTGTTGTAGTACAGTCTCACTCTTGTGCCCCTGTGGCATGATGGCCTGTTCAATGAGAAATTTTTCATAATTTCTTTTAATATGAAGTTTGCTTTTCATCCTTTACATTTTTGTAATAATTACGTAGAAATAGAAAAGGGGCAGTTGTGGTACAGCATCTAATTTTGAAAAATGTTTATAGGATACAATATCTTAATTACCTGACTAAAGGGGACTTTGTTGTGCATTGGATATATAAATATCTCAAATTTATTTTTACAATTAATTAAGTCCCCACATCAGTGACAATATTGTGACATATAAAAAAATAAATATACTTTGAAAATACAAATATAAAAAATAAATAAAAGTCAGCATAAACTTTGGCTATATAAAGAATAATTACATAAAATATTTGCCTTTAATTATTTTAATCATTTATTAGCAAAATAGTTTTTTCCAATGAACTAAAACGATCTACGACATATTTTAATCAAGGCTAATAATACTGAGGAAGTATTGATATAAAAAATAACTTTAATACAAGTTACAAGGCCAGAGAAACTAGTTATTTCTGTTACAACAAAAGGGGCTGCCCATTATGGACGATAGCTGCAAATGCTTATTACGTGCTAATTCTATCTGTAAAATAATTTACTCATAAATATAATGCCATCTGGATTAACAAAACTAAGTTAAAAATTCTTGGTAAACTTATAAAACTTTCACTTTAAATTAAAGTAACTTTTATACAATACCTGCGTGTTATTATATAAAAATCAGCAATCACAAATAATAAAATACTTAGTTAAATATTTTAAGCTATTAAAACATAATAAATGCGAAGTCAAAACGCAATTATTTTAGAGAAACAAAAACACAACCCACTCCATAACTGGAAGTTTACGGAACTGACAAGTGACAATGACAAAATGACAGTTTATGATTTGACAATTAGAAATCGATAACTCGTCACGATTAAACGATTATCACTATATATGTACATATCGATTATTTAAATTATTATTATTTTATTTATTTAATGAAGCTAGAAATGTTGGGCTACAGAAAAGAAAGAATATAAATTTACATGCATGAAATAATGGTCTAAAATTTGAACACTGAAAATGAAGGAAAAATAATAACAATTAATTATTTAGTTAACATATTTTATTAATAAATATAGTTATTATTAATAGATACAATAAGTATAGTAGAGTAGGTACAGTTGTACTATATATTTCAAACGTTACAATTTTTTTTATTATTTTATAAAAATATTAATTTTAAAAATATTTATATTATACATGAATATAACTGTCATTATTGATTAATAAATCAAAAAGGACTTTGGATCGTGACACTTCTCTTCATTGACATTCTAAAATAGAAAATATAATATTATTATATATATAGAAAATATTTCAACAATTTCCTAATCTTTTTGAGTAGCACAAATATAATATGGCACCTAAGAAGAAAAAGAAGGAACCGCCGATCCGTTGCGACGAAATACAAGGAGAACGTTTCCATGCGCCTACAGAAGAAGTATTTTCACATAATTGGTGGGAGGTATTTTGTTTTCCCTATATATTATGTGGAAGAATGTGGGAGTGTTTCGTCTCTCTCTGCTCTGGCACTAATCAATGTCTGGTTTACTGGATGATGATACAATGGGTCGTATGTAAAATCACAAGACTTACTACCCCAGATCCCATCGTCTTTCCCTATTTCTTCTATTTATTTTGCCAAGTTATTCTATTAACGCTATTCTTTGTAACTATATGGATACTATTTGGCAAAACCATATTTATTCCTTATTTCCAAACGATATACTATACATTAACTGGTAAAGATCCTACTCGGGCTCCGAACACAACAAGATTATCGTTTCGAAGATATTGTTTTAGAAAAAGTGAAATATTCGACACAACTTTGGATAATTCTGGTGCTTTGCAGCAAAATAATGCGTTTGTTTATTTGTATACATTTTTTATAGATTATATTATACATGATTTGTATGTATATTTCGAAGTTTTTTTTTTGCTTCACGCTGTATTCCACATAGAATTAATTAATTAACTGACAAGTTTAAATAATTTATTCCCTCGAATGGAAACCGATTCCCGACAACCAACACGTTTACAGCCAGTGCGCCACGACGACGTTGAATTTTATTTCACTTCGATTGTTATGATAAACTAATTGCCGCCCGTTTGTGCCTTTATTTCGGTGGATTTCATAACTCTATTCTACTTTTATTTATAACCCGTTGCCATTTAAACTGGCAAGAGGAAGGTAAAGAGAGCGTAGTTATAAAACACTTGGTTCTGCGCTTTCTAACCAAATTCGAAGCTTTGCTAGACGTAAAATCTGTACAACGAGAACGAAATTGCTTAAAATTAGCTAAATAAACTATGTTGCGTAAAGCCATGATAAACTCTCTATCATTTTTAAATGGATACCTATGAAACATACATAGACATACACAGATTAATAACACCATCGTTCTCCTTTGTATCGCCCAGTCGGTTAAGATAAATATAATAACTATAATAATAATAACTTTACTGAGTTTCGCAAAAATTTTAACTTAATTTTTAATATAAACATAAAAAAATGTAATTAATTCATGTCAAAAAAAGTATTAGTTGCCTGTTTTCCGGCATACAACGCCAAGCTTGTTGAAGTTATTAATTATGTAACAATTACTCTAGTGTGATGATGTGTGTGATATTTATAATTTAAAGTAGATTTAGTAGCGGTTAGTATTGTACTTTTGAGTTTCTTATCGGCTCTTCTCAGGAGAACTGCCTTCCGGCCGGTGCCGGTGGTAACTTTATTTTCATTCGATGATTCAAAAGTGCTATTTGAATAAAGAGTGTTTTGGTTTGAATTGAATATTGCAAGGCCAAGTTGACCTCGAATAAACTCGGGGTCATCAATAGAACGAGTCGGTACTTCACGCCAAAACACCGATTGCCTTATAAAGGGCCCAGGTTCGGCCTCATATGGAGTACTCATCTCTGGGCTGGTGCACCCCAGTATCAGCTGGAACCATTTGATCGCATACAACGTAAAGCTGTTCGAATCATTTGGGACCCAATGATTTGTGAAAGGCTTGACACTTTGGCTTTACGTAGAGACGTCTCCTCGCTGTGCGTTCTCTACCGCATGTATCATGGGGAGTGTTCTGAAGAACTGTTTGACTTGTTACCTGCCACCGAATTTTAAACGCACAGTACGTCACAAGCTAAAATATCATCCACACCACCTGGATATGTGCTCTACTACTGTGCGGTTTCGTAAGAACTTCCTTCCACGCCACACGGAACTGTGGAATGGCTTACCTGCGGCAGGCACCTTCAAAAAGCGCGTCTATCTTCCGAATTCTCGAGGTATTGCGTGTTGGATAGCGGGACTCAATGCCGCAATTTACCTTTGAGCGAGGATATTAACATATTATTAAATATTTTATTCACCCATGTGCGAATCTAACCCACAACCGTCGCGTTTATGGTCACACTCTAGCGCCCTTGCGCCCATTCGTCCTCTTATATAATTTTAACTAAGAATTGTTGATGTTGTTGTTATTGATTCAAATTCATATGGAGAGAGAGAGAGAGAGAATAGAATTCAGAATAAATTAGTAAACGACTTTTAGCATAAGAAAATAAAATGAAAAACAAAGCATAAAGACAAACACCAAATACACAAAACATAAAATTCGATGCAACACAATAAAATAAGAAATAAAGTAATAGTAATAACAAAATTATAGTTTCATTAATAAATTTATTGAAATATTAAATCCCTATATTATTCCAGATTGCCTAGAGAAATTTAGAATTCAGCCACGTAATATACGGTTGTAATATAATAATGCTTATTTTTATTTTGTTTATATAATACATATATTATAAATATATGTATAAACAAAAAAAAAATATCTGGAGTTCTTTATTTGTTTAAAGATATAGTCATCAGATAGTTTCAATGGCATCAAACAACACATTGGAGCTGGGATCTATAACTGCTCTCCTAAAACAATTTGGCTATTATCCTCAATAATTCATATTTGCTCTTGAAAAATATCATTGGATTGCTCACAAAGAAACTTATTATTTACTTATCTGTAATTCTTTCGTGTTCTAATTATATTACTCTCCGGTCAGTTTTGTGGACCGCCACACATGCCGCAGTTACGCAAAGGTCACCCGAGCTTTGGCTATCCTAGAAGCAATGTCCTCTTCAGTTCCTCCAGTCTCCGAGATAACGCTATCATGGCAGGTCCACGGCTGCACTCGCTCTACGGCTTTGAGCCTAGTAACAGTGATGTCGAATTCCTTCTTTCAATACGTATTTCCTGAGTCGTTCATGTGTTAATTTTCAAACCTTCCTTGATCGCTTCACGCTGTAGATCATCCAGTTTGGCTTGAATGTCGACGTGCTAGTGGCTGCTACCTGCTCTCTCCTAAGCAGTAGTTCAACTACTATTGACAGCCTGTCTAATAGTATAAACCTTGCAGAGAACTTTCGATGACTCAGATAATAGTGCGATTTTTCTGCGCTGACTGATAAACACACTTTTTTCGGCGCAGTTATTAGATGACCTTTGTTCCAGTCCAATCCAGAAGTTTTTCGGTGGTCAAAATTTTCTCTATGAGAGGTGTGAAGATTTTGGCTAACGGATTTACTCTAACCACGAGTTCAAGCCAGAGTTTTTGCTACGTTATACAGCTCTCTTGGAGGGACAGTATCAGCAGCATATTGTGATTTATCCATCGCATCGTCAGCTTGTCGTCGCCTATCTTTTATAGTGCTACGATAGACGCGTCTGCGTATTTACCGATACAGTTGGTCAAGATCGGCAATTTCCGTATCGCTGCGGGACTCCATTTTTAGATGGAGGGCCCTACGATCTTTAACGAGGTCTCAAGTCGGCTGATCGCGCTCCCTGTTTTGATGTTCTAAGAACTGGTTTCACGATATACCATTTTGATGCGATCGCACTTCGACTCTACTGTGCCTGCATTTACCTCCAGAGCGGAGAAGCGATTCTGGAATTTAATAGCGAACTTTCTTGCAGTTTACGTACGTCATACCTTCATCTCATCTTACCATAGTCTATTGAACGTCGGGCATTTGCCACCTTAAGCCGTAGTCTATATTGGTACTACGCCTGATACGAACGTCCAACAGTGATGTTCGCCATCTGCAGCTGATGGCAAGGTGGTTGATTTGGTTTCGTGACGTGACGCCGTCAGGAGATATCCAGGTGTATTTGTGTATATATGCAAGAAAAGGGATCCTCCAATGGCGAGGTTGTTATTCTAGCAGAATTCAAGGAACCACTCACCGTTGTCGTTGATCGTTCCAAGCCCATGTTTTCCTATATTGCTGCCCACTTTAGCATTGAAGTTTCCCATTATAATAATAATATCTTGTCTGCATATTCTTCAAGATGTTTTGAAGTAAGCTATAGAAATCATCTTTGTCTTCTTTGGTGGAAGCGTTGGTGGGGGTATAACACGTAACTATGGATACCTTGTGCGCCCTAGAGTAAAAGCGGGTGATTATAATCCGGTCTCAATAATCGCCTTCTGACTTGCATCCTGATCCTCTGCTTGTGTTCGTGTCATATCACTGACACCACAGAAAGCTACTCAGCGTTTAATGGAAACTCCGGATCACTTATCAGAGCTTTCCCCACGCTATACATGAGTTTCCCATCCCCAAGCCCCCTAAATACAACATAAGTTATAAATAGCATTATTAATGCGACTAGTTGTGAGATCGATCCAGACTCGAGAAAATTAAATAGTTATTTAAATTTATATTTAATTTTTTTGGTTTCGTGTCAAGGCAAAAGCTAGGAGTTGAGCTCTGCCACTCAACACACAATACTTCCAGAATTCAGAGGAAATAGCCCTGTTGTGTGTTGCATACCCTGCTGTGTGTGGCTTACAGCGTGCAACTGATATAAAAAACTGACAAATAAAATTTAAAAGAAACAAATATTTATTCTAGCAACATTGTGTCACTCCTTTCGTTGATGTGTCAGCACTCAGCCCGTATTTGACCTTTGTTTGCATAAAAAATATCCAAAAGTTTGTCAAACCATTTTAACTTCAAAAACATTAATTTAGAAATTATTAAATAAACATAAATTGGCAATCTATGTATTATAAACAATAAACAGCCAGCAATATATTACAATGTCATTGTATATTTTATAATTACCTATTTATACATTACCTTGCCGTATGTTTTTTTAGATTCACGCTGTATCCTGCACTACGACGGGCGAATGTTTGTTTTATATAAATATTTTTAAGTCTAGCAACACTGCATCAATCACTCCATTGATCAGTGTCAGCGCCTGCCTTCGTTAGTCTGTGAACGTCAGTCCACATAGAAAATGTCTAAAAGTGTGTCAAACCATTTTAATTTCACAATTCACAAAATTTAATGCGTTAGTAGCGAAAAGTCGCTCGCGTCCGACCGTGTACTTTAAAAATAAATTAAACATAAATATAATATCGGAATAATTCAATCAAACGACGGGGTAAGTGAGAAAGCTTCTATTTATTTTTTTTCAAAAGTGAAATTTTCACGTAACACTTAGCAATAACGTTACTTTTTTTCTCTTTTGTATTAATTTCAAATATTTCTCATATTTATTGGAATATTTTATGGCGCGTTAAATGAATATTTCTAAATTTTATAACTAGTGCATATCTAATATGAAAAAAGCAAATAGATAGTCTACAAACGGATTGACCAGTCTATTATTGCGTGCATTTCGTTCGTTTTTGCTTGTTTTGTTAAATAACATAGTAATTCCTGAATTATACTGCCTACATATAAGTTATAAATAGCTAGAAAGTGAAATTTTTTGATCATGTATGTCATTCACTCTCTCCTCACGACCTTGATTTTTTGGCACACTTTTTAAGTGTATCTTTTAATATTTCACTTAAAACACTTTAAACTGTTTGAATGATTGGGTAATTTTTGTCTAAATATATTCTTATAATATGAAGCAACAAAACAAACTCCTCATTTTCCTGTTTTATGTTTAAAAATAACTTTTTGTTTATTCTTTTAAACTCACCCTATTTTGTTATTTATATGTAAGCTTACTTTAAAATCTAGAACTTAAAAATATAAACATATAAAATTTTAAATATTTTAATTTATTAATTTATATATAAAAAGATAATGCCTTAAATAATTATTATCTTTTACTCATCATAAATGAATTTAAATTATACATTAATTATTAATTATAATTAATGTATACTTCATTTATTATTTATTCTAATACCTTGCTTTTATTAGTTATATTTTATATTATATTGTATATTTTTTTTGTTTGATTTTATAATTTACAATAGTTGAGATTTTTTTAATTTGAAACTTTATAAACTAATGAAAAAACACAGCCTCATATTTGATACTACTACTACTGTTTACTGTGATTCTCTTTTCTCCACACACCATCTATTTGTTGAAGCTGATTAAGAGTTCAGTTGTGTTGGAAATGAACCAACAACCATAGTCTTGTTCTAATATATTCTTTTAAAATCAAATACATGCAGCTAAATGCACTGTGAAGTTGTATTTGAAATGGTAATTAATTTATGTGCTTTATAAAAAAATTGCAATCAAAACCTGCGACCTTCTAGTATCTAGTGCATCTTAATTTTATAAGCCAATTAATTCATTCACTTCTGTTTCAATAGTTGAATTTAACTAAAATAATTTTGAACAAATCATGATTGTATTTGAAAAAGTATTATTGTAGGATATATTTTTATAGATTTTTTTGTAATGATAATAATGGTAAAGGAAGGTCAATGTAGTGTGGTAGGTGAATGTAAACACAATATTTGTGGATAGGATCCACATATAGGATATATTTTTATCTTCACACTGTATCCTGTACATGGCAGAGGGAACATGGGAACCTAGTCTTAAGACACTCTGTTGCCATTAAGATCCTTCCGTTCCCCATTTCCAAGTAAATTCTGGTGAAATTGTGTTTGAGTGGCGGAACGCAACACTGCGGCTTGCCTTGTTACCTGAATGAGATAATGAAAATATCAAATAACTATCGAGTTTACAGTCATATGCTTGTGTCCCTGCGCCACAAGTGCGCATTTTAATAGTTATATACTCTTTAATATTATAAAATATTATTTACGACTTCAAAATGACTTTCGCCATAAAGGTCGTGTCATGAACCATACTGGTGTAAAAAAATAATGTTTATTGAGTTAAAGTGCAATTAATTTGAGGAAATTACTGTGTATTAAGTTTTATTACTTGCTAGAGAACCGCTTGCGGCTTCGCCCGCTTGAACTACACAATATATACATTTAAAACTGAAGTTTCAGCCAATTCAATAAAACACTACAAGACTATCTATACTTGTACTTGTATAGACTACTTTATACATGTGGCTTGTGGATATCTTTTATAGATATAATTTTTCTGTTGCTTAATATTATCACTTTTTTACCATACAACCTCTTTCGTGTGTTCTTCATACAACGTGACATTGGCGAAGTGATTTTGTGCTCAACTGGCACGCTCGGAACGTCATATTAAACGAAAGAACAGAATGGAACATTTGGCTCCGAATTCGCGATCGAATTGAAATCATTAAGTTAAGAGCTATGTATCATACATGACTAATTCTAAGTGCCCGAAGTAACTCTGGCCGCAGATGCAGTGGGTTATATCAAAACATTGCTATAATGTCATACAGCCTATAAGCCTTCCTTGATAAATGGACTATAAAACATAAATACAATTTTTTAATCCGAACCAGCCAATAAATAGTTCCCGAGATTAGAAATATTATGAGCGATACTTTTTAACATTAAAAAATAAAAATAAATAAATCGCTTCACGCTATATCCCGCACACTGCAGGGTAGGCAGAGGGAACCTAGTGTTAAGACACTCCGTTCCCCACTTTCTGCCGAATTCTGGAGGCATTGCGTGTTGAGTGGCAGAACTCAACGCCGCGCTTATCCTCGACACCAGAGCGAAGAAATGGAAATATAAATTTAAGTAAATATTTCATCTCCTCGAGTGGGGATCGAACCCACAACCAGTCGGTTTTACAGTCACACCTTGTGCCCCTGCGCCACGACTGACCTCAACATTACTAAGTTAAGTTAAGTTGGTTTTTAACATTACTAAGTTAAATAAATTTGGAAACACAACAACTTGTCACAAGAAATCAACATAATAAGGTAAAAATTGAAGTGATTGAAGAAAATATGACACTGCGTGTTGGGTACCTTGTGTCAGAATGAAATTATGAAATTCCTCGGTGAGGCACCAAACTTGCAACCATGCACTACAATAGCGTCGCTTATATTATATATGACTTAAATCTTCAACTGAATGAATATTATCTTTTTTTTTAAGTTCACGCTGTATAGTAGGATAGGCAGAGGGAACCTTCTGTTAAAACGAAACTGTTCCCCACTTTCAATGTCGAATGGTGAAACTCCTCCACGCTGATTTGCTGTTACCAGAGCTATGCATTGCCACTAATGAGAATCGAACCCGCAGCCGTCGGTCGTGCTTACAGTCACACACTGTGCGATCGCACCACAACTCATGAATATTATATCAAATGCGTTTAACTTGTAGTTGTTTGTATTTAAAAACTCTTCGAAAAACGTCCACGATATGTATCTATGTATGAAGTAACTCCATGTTGTGAATAATAAACTTAGTTTTTACGTCACCCCACCAAGTGGTGTACTTGTGGTAACGTGGTTGATTGGTACAGTCGAAATTAATTTTGCCAATCGGTTCGGTGGTTCTTGAAAAGTATAGCATTTATAGTAATTATATTATTTTTTTATTTTTTTTTTGCCCATATTAGCGTTAAACTGCGTTTAACGCCACTATTGACTGTTGTATTAAAGGAAATAAGGATTTTAAACAGTGCAGTTCTATAGAAATACATCTCAATGAGTAAACAAATGACTGAGAAGAGTTTTAAGAGAACGTGCGATAAGCTCTTTTGTTTCCTCAATTGTTACGCAGCGCAGCGTCTGAAAACGCGATCGTTGTAGGTTCAAATCCCCACTTGGGTATACGATCCCAGCTCTAATAAGACTTAGCATGACTCTTAGATTAGCTTTATCTTTAGTACGGATAGCGGAACTCAACGTCACACTTAGAGTTCTTACGGTTTGTTCGAACGATTGTCAAGAGGCGCGGGTTCGTATCGTATATTATTCAAAATTCAAATTGCATTTTTAAATTTTTTGAACGTGAAATAATTGACCATCGGCTTACTAAAGTTATTGCTTCAGACCTGAGAGGAATCGACGCTAGAAACTCAGAGGGACTTTTATAAAATCTATTATTTATAATTTTTTTTTTGTATTGGGCGGAAAGTGGGCTACACTAGGTATGAACACTAGGTATCTTTATCTACCCTGCTATGCGAAAAAAAGTGAAGTTACTAATATTCAAGAGGCGCAGGTTCGAGTACCTTTAAATATTTTAATATATTTTTTTTAATTTAATGTGCAAATAAAATTTTTAAAAACGCAAAGTATTATTTCTTACGACTTGTGACTCTTGTGACATATTTATTTTATTTTACGTAAAGTACTTTTCTAGTCGTTTATGGTCAAAGTAAAAAATGTGGTTTTTATTTTAGTATATGTGTTAAAAATTTATCTTTTTACGTCTATGTAAAAAATACTTTTTGTTATATCAAAATAAACAACGTTTATTATTAATATATTTAAAGTTGACAGTTTAAGGCCATCATAGCGTCAGTGGCGCTGTCTCACAATCTGACTGTAAACACATTACATTGGTTGTGGGTTTGATCCCCATTCGGAAAATAAATGCTCTCTGAAGTGTGCGCGTGAGTGTTGAATTCCACAACTGAACAAGTAGCATCTCGAATTCGGGCTGAAAGAGGACAACGAAGTATTTCTCGTATCATAAACGGGTCTCCGTGGAAAATGAGAATATCTATATACCACAATACACAATAAGAACTTTTCAATTCATACCAGTAGTTCCAGAGATAAGCGCGTTCAAACAAACGTACTCTTCTGCTTTGTAATGTTAGTATAGAAGTATATATTGCCTTTGTATCATCAATATCTTGGAACACTTTGGATTTCCCCTTTTTAATACTGGGAATATGCCTATGAGATGTGATATTGAATGAACAATAAGATGTATGACATCATGTAATATACATAGATGACTTTTGATTTTAAACGATTTAATAGAATTTGACCGTGCTAATTATTTCGCAAGATGGAGTAAGCCGGTTTTTTAAAATATTATATGAGGAACTAGGTGTTCGGTGTTAAAATTAACGGAGTGTCTTTACAATAGGTTCCCTCTGCCCACCCTGCTATATGCGGGATTCAGCGTAAAGTCGAAAAAATATTTATTAGTATCATTCTAACCAATAGTATTAAAAATATTCATTTTTGACATTGCGTGTTGAGTGGCGGAACTTAACACCGCGCTCCTAGTTTTCAGAGTGAGGAAATGAATAAATATTTAATTTCCTCTAGTGGGAATCGTACCCACAACCTGTCGCGTTTACACGCTTATGCCCCTGCGCCACGACTGGTCTCTATTTTCTATATGTTATATTTCACCTTATTATGAAGTTTTTGATAAGACTGACTGACTCAAACTGCGACTCCGTTTTAGCTTCACACTGTATTCCGCACATAGCAGGGTCGACAGAGGAGACCTGGGAACCTAGTGTTAAGACACTCTGATTCCGTTAAGACATTTCCGTTTTCCGAAGAATTCTGGTGGCATCGTGTTTTTAGCGGTGGAACTCAACACTGCGTTTCATTTCCTCGACTAGAGTTCGAACCCACGAACTGTCGCGCTTACAGTGCTAGCCACACACTTGAACCCCTGATCCACAACTGGCCTCAATAATGTTTTATAATCTTAAAAAGTATAATATCGAAGCCGTAGTGGCCCACAGACACAGCATCTAACCGTAATCTCGACAGTTTTGGGATCAATTTAAAATATATTATAACAAAATATTGTCGTTGAAACTTTAAAATGTAACAAACAGTCTTTAGTTCAGTCGATACATCGTCCGTCTGTAGCACAGTCTATTTAAATAAGAAACGTATTTAATCTTCCAATCACGTATAGCGTCTCGTAGGCATTCTGTGTACTGGTTGGCATAGTTTTGTATGTAGAATAGATGACGTTTTGAGTTACCACGGAGTTGTATATGAAACTAGTGTTCCGCCCGTGGGTTTGCCCGCGTGGGCTGTACCTGTGCTTATAGCTGTTTCTTTGAACGGTCAACTAAGTCAAGCGATATGCATTAAAATTTATCGCGGAGGTACCTATCAATACCATCGGTGGGAAGTGACTTTATTTTATTTATACTATGTAAAGAATATAAGGATTTTGTTTCAAACTAAAAATACTATATTAAATTTTTAAAAATTATGTATACATTTAAAATGTACACGTTATTTTTATTAATTGTGTGTGTATTAAAATAATAATAAAATAAGTAATTGTTTTATGTTTAGTTTTTAAAGAAAATTGTTAAGTAACTTAAGAATAATGAAAAGTCTTTCAGGTGCGAGTTGGACTCGTGTATGTAGGGTTCCGCACCAGTATCTATAAAAATGACAATGATCCTTATATAATATATTTATTGTATTTTATATAACCGTAAAAACTGGCCAACTGAGAGTCAAACTCGCACACGATGGTTCCGTGCCCATTTTATAAATTATAGGACAAAGGTGCGACTTACAAATGTACCAACTTATGTTTGGGGGCGTATAGTTACACTCGTTTTGTATTTACCTATAAATTAGATTCCTGCCAAATTTCATGGTTCTAAGCCAATGGGAAGTACTATATATTCTTGGTTTACGCTACATTGACTTTGATACCTCCACGCGTTCCTGAGCAAAATGGCCTCGACAAACAGACAGACAGACAAACAAGAAATTGATCCTATAATGAATTATTTTTTCCTTTTCAAGTACTTATGAAATCCTAAGAAAAGTTCAATAATTTAAGACTTACTCACGTCATTTTTACGTAAGTAGCCGCATCACGTGAAAAAAGAAAACGTAAAGATAATTAAAAAATCATTTAGATAAATATAAAAATTTTATACATTAATGTATGAAGGGAATTTCTTTATTATTTACATAGTAATAGCTATTATTATGTAAATATTATAATTGATGTTAATATTATATACAGCTGTGGCGCAGGAGTACAAGCGTGCGGCTGTAAACGCGATAGGTTGTGGGTTCGATTTCCACTCGATGAAATGAAATATTTAATATTTTCGTTTCCTCGCTCTGGTATCGAGGCGAAGCGTGACGTTTAGTTCCGATATTCAACACGTAATGCCTCCAGAATTCGGCGGAAAGTGGGGAACGATAGTACAACTAAAAAATAAGATAATAATAATAAGAAAACACGTATAATGAAGCGCAGTCTATTTTGGTATGCATTGCGTACTTCGTTTTTGCGCCACAGTCTTTTGTGATTTAAATGTTTTCGAGATAAGACTTCTTCCGGGAACTTTAGATTGACGCAGGCCTTATAAAGGAATGCTTATATCTTCGGTGAAACTTAGGTAGGTGAGCAGAAAATATTCCCTAAAATAGTAAAATATATTCTTAATAAAAAATACTAGATTAACTATAGTATTTCGTGAAATAAATAAATAAATCAGTTTCACGCTGTATTCCGCACACAACAGGGTAGGCAGAGAGAACCTAGTGTTAAGACACTCCGTTCCCCACTTTCTGCCGAATTCTGGAGGCATTGCGTGTTGAGTTGCAGAACTCAACGCCGCGCTTAACCTCGACACCAGAGCGAAGAAATGGAAATATAAATTTAAGTAAATATTTCATCTCCTCGAGTGGGGATCGAACCCACAACCAGTCGGTTTTGCAGTCACACCTCGTGCCGCTGCGCCACGACTGGCCTCATAGTATAGTATATTAGTATAATAGTATTTCGTAGTTTGACAAATAGTTATGATAGAGCAAAGCAGACAATTTAGGGCCATCGCGTGTTGAGTCGCGGATCCAGATCAAAGATATGAAAATATTTTGAACTTAATCATTCTTCTGAGTGGACAAGTGGATATGGAATCTTTAACTTATTTCAGTCATACTGTAGCTCGATAGCCTAAGTTATACGTATAGTTTATATAGTTTTTTATACTAATATAATATAAAGGTAAATTTGATTGAGACCATTGTCGTGCCTCAGAGGCACAAAATGTGACTATAAGCGCGAGGGTTCAATTCCCACTCAAGAAAATGAAATATTTAATATTTTCACATCTTCTTTGTCAAGGCAAAAGTGCGGTGTTTTTTTTATAGCGTTAACACGCAATACCTCGAGAATCCGACGGAAAATAGACAACGGAGTGCTATATGCGGGATACAGTGTGAAGCTGATTTAAAATCGCGAATCGGAAACACTCATCACATTCACTCATAGTGCGTGTCTCATGTATTACCATTTCAAGACGCGGGTAAAGCCGCAAACAAAAGTTAGTATATAAACTCTGTTTTTTTTCCGCTTAAAAATAAAAAGAAAAACATATAAAGGTTTACTATACGATGGTAGCAAATACGATTTGGGTCAATGTCTATATATGAGGAAATTGTTAAGAACATTTGCGAGACCTTGATTGAATAATATTCTTCGTGATTTGTTCTTTGACCCGGTGAACTTATTTTTACTCGGCGGCTGAACTGGACTGGAAAATAGTTTAATTTATTTATTTATTGACATTAACGCTTGTTTCCGTATAGCAGAGTACTTACTCTGTCTATCCAGTGTTAAGGCACTCCGTTTACCACTCTCCGTCTAAATTTGAGATATTGCGTTTCGTGTGGCAGAAATGAATGTCGCGTTTTCTTTCGCCTGAACGGGTAAAAGAAAGTGATTTATATATAAATTATTCCTTCAATTCGATAGATATTCGATATAATGAAATATTTAATATTTCCATTTCTGGCGGCGTTGAGTTCCGCAACAGCTCAACACGCAATGCCTCGAGAATTCTGCGGAAAGTAGGAAACGGAGTGCCATGGCCACCATTGGGTTCCAGTTTCCCTCCACCTACTCTCCTATATACGGGATACAGCGTGAAGTTAAAATAAATGTTGTGTGGAAACCGAACCCACAACCGTCGCGTTTACGATTAGACGCTGTCCCACTACGGCGAGCGGCGCTATTTGAACCGACTGTCTTATTATTTTAAATGAAACTAATTTAACCGGATTAATCGCGTATATTTAATATTTTACATTTTGGGAAATATACGCGATTAATCCGGTTTAATTTAGTTTCATTTAAAATGTGTAATAATTATGAAAATCAAAGAACTTATTATGTCTTATTATTTGATTGCACATTTGCATACATATGCGAATCTACAGATAATTAAGTAATTTTTGCCAACACAATATTGTCTGATCATAAACCTGATGTCTGACACCTGATGACCAGGATAACGAGAAGAATATTATTAAGCGTTTGTTTTTACATCCTTTTTTTATATGCCGGAGGCCGTCGATTCTGGATTCGATTTCCACTCAGAGGGAGGAATTATTTATTTCCATTTCTTCGCTCTGGTAACAAGAATTATACTAACTAAACTAACACCTACACTATATATGAATACACACAGAAACGCAAACCTCAGCTTAGACTTCACTGACGGCAATTACCTCCAAAACTAATTACGAAATCTGTTAAGAATCATCATTGCCTATCTCTTACACTGACCTCTAAATATATACAAATAATAGCAAACATCAAGTTCACGTGTAAATTGAACACGTTACCCTCCGATAGTGGTCATTATTTAAAATGTCAAGATCACTATTGAACTTTGTTTTGCAATATACCTATGTTATGAAAGGAAATAATGAAAATATATTATTTATAAAAATCTTTTCTCTACATAGCAGGGGGAAAAAGTACAATCCGTTCCCCAAGCGCCGCCCATTCCAGAAAACGGAACCCTTTTAGGATTCCTGTGTTTTCCAATTGACCTACAATCGAAAAAGTTATACGGAACCCTCAGTGGGCTAGTCCAACTCACACATTACCGTTTTTATTAATATTACATTCATATTTTATTACATTTTATCTTAGCATCTTGTAGTTCGCTCTTCATACTTTTAAAAATGCGTGAACTTGGTCACGTATGCTACGTTTAGAGATCAATAATTTAAAAGTGAAACAATGATGATTCTACAGATTTCTTAACTTGTTTTTGAAGAAACTTATTCTTATAATAATATGTTAAGGAAAATCAAGAAAAATGCTAGTGTTTCGCTCGCGGCTTGGTCCGCGCGGTATACCAGGTTGAGATTATTTTGTTATTTCCCAGTCCATATTACATCTTTGATATTCTCAGATTTTCTATATTTTAATATACATTCTTTATAACTATGTATAATCCTTTATCTTAGGTCATTTCCTCTATCAGTGAAAACCGCATTATTATTTGTTCTATACTCCGAAATATTTCAACATTGGAAGTGACTTTGTTGTGTACTATTTACATATGAAACTGTTCCGTTTCTAGTGACTCACGGACAACGCACAGACAGATAGATAGTTTAGGGAGTGTAGAGGCATTCACAGAAGTTTTTCCAGCTTTCCTAAAGAAACGGGAAAGAAAATAATTTTATACATTTTAAAGACGGCGACTATCTGTGCAATATAAAAATAAAAACAATATTTTTTTACACACTAGAGTTGTTATTTTATTATTATTAAAATGTATATACATATTTGAAGAGTTAACTAGCTTTATATGAAGGTATGCGTGTCAAATTGAAAATTTCATGATTTGTTGAACAAACTCAATTTTATTACCATAATATTTATATGAAATCTGCCAATTTGATCCTTTCATCTACAAAGTTTGTTTTTTTTTTAGTCCATTTACATCTAAACTTTTGTTATAGATATATTCAAGTTTCTAAAAAAATCGACGAAAAGTTATGAAAACAGTGTAGTGACAAATCAACAAAACTCTTAAGATCAATAAGTAAAGTAATTGAAATAAGATCTATACATTTTTTTATTTTCACGTATCCCGCATATGTAGTGATTGTGCATGTAGCAGAGGTAACGTAGACTGAAGACACTCCGTTCAGTGTTCACTCGACAGCATCCTGTTTTGTAAATAAAAATTATTCATTCCCCTGAATAGAAATCAAACCCACAACGCTCGCCCACTATGCAACGATGGCCACAAGATGTTAACAATATTAAATACGTTTCTCATATCTTTAAACGGGTAAAAACTTGTCCGATACTAAATAAGGCATGGTGAAAGTTGTTATTCCGGGATGAAACTCACAGCATCCACTCACCTACGCCAATGATTGAAGGTCAACTTTTTGAATGTCTATAATATTTTTTTGTCATATAATTTGACAATATGTGCAGTTAAAGAGCTTTAGTTAGAGGATAGTTTTTTCGCGTGGGATCCTTTTCCGAGTACACCGCTTGAGTGGTGATCCGAGCAGGTTATGTGGATGTGGGACTCGTGGACTGGCAGATGTAGGTCCTCCATAGTACCCACTAAACCTCACGGTGCTCCTCTACCGTCCCTGACTGGGACTAAGGGTGCCAATTAATTATTCGAACAATTTTGGTTGAACTAATTAGGGTGGAGAGCCAATCTTAATGAAGAACTTTATTTAAGAAAAAACTTGAAGCGTTGAACCAAACAAGTTCTCCAGCTTTATAATATTAAGTATAGATTATTCTGTTTTTGCTACATTATGCGTTAGATAGGTAAACACAGGAAAATTTTATAAACATATAATTAATCATCACAAATTTATCGATAAAACAACTCGTTCAAACATCAATTAAAAAATCGTTTCTTGTTATCTAGATTTACATCAAAACAAATTAATTTTGGTTTTGATGTTCATAACAAGGATCTACATAACAAAAACGATTATACGTTTTACTTTAAAGGACACAAAAAAATATATTTTATCTCTCGTATTGTGACAGTTGCAATTTCAATTCGCATTTCATACATCTTTTTGATATTTAAAGAATTTTTTTTTTCGTAATATTTTATTTTTAGCATTTCAGTATATTTTTTTTTGTATCCTCTGTGGAGAAACCCATTGCAATTTGCTTTATTTTTTTTTACGATATTTGCAATTGCAGGAAGAGATTCATACATCTTCTTTTACAATTAAACAATGCACCGTAGAGAAACCCAATACACTTTGAGTAACGCCAACGTCTTTAATGTAAACATTTAGTGAAATTTAAATAGTAAAGTGCAAATAGCGCTGCTACATTGTTACTTCTAACCGACTTCAAAATAAGTGGTGATCAGTTTGACCTGTATGTAGGTTTGGTTCAGTAGTTTTCGAGATAGAGGATCCATGTACTTCTAGAGGGTACTTGTAGTCTAGTACAATATTGATGTTTAGGTAATTGACAAATATTTTAAGTCTGTTTATTTTTTTAATTGTTGATAATTCTTAATCAGGGAATGAAAAATTAATAATGGAACTGCGCGAAGCGGTTACGATTGAGTGCTAAGTCAGTATGGTGACAAGAGAATAAAAAGATTTATGATGGAAAAGTGAGTGGTAAGAGAGGTAGGGGAGACCTCGGTTGACCTTCGAAAACACAGTATCAAAAGAGGTATGTAGAGACCGTAGCGTTTGGCGCTCCGTTCTTTCTAACTACCCCGCAAAGGATAAAGCGTCAAGCTATTTGAATTTTCTTAAAAAAAAAAAATAATAATTCTTATATTGCGTCATATGTATTAACAGACTAAATAGTAAATACGCATTGGGTAGACGTCCCATCTCCGCTCGAGGACATGTCTATTTTCAAAATTACGGCGTTGATTTCCGACATCCGTCAAGCTATGTCTGAAATGAAACGAAATTATCGTATAGAATGACTTAAATACATTTTTTGAAATATTGCTCAAATTCAAGTTTCTTACATAACTCTTCCACAGATTATATTGACATTTGTCTCCGCCAAATATGTAACGACACGCTAAAAGGTTTGCCTTGACACAGTGCTATACGATACGGTCAACCAACATTTTTTTATTCATTATACGCCCTAAACCAATGGTATAAAGACCATAGCGGGTCTCTGTAGACTGATTTCTATAAAATTACCATAGCTATGTGATTTCACCTGTGCCACACATTAGGGTTGGCGATCGTTATAAAGTGTATATATATTTTTTAGCTTCACAAATTTTTGAACTCGAAACGATCATCTTTAGAATCTAGTGTTATATATAGTAGTACACAGACGAGAGACGAGTGATGGAACACAACGTCGCGATTTGTCTTGTTACTAGAGCGCAAAAATTTAAATAATTCATTTCCCCGAGTGCAAATCAAACCCACGTGCGTATACTGTCAGACTGCCTGCTTGCCTTGCTGCTTGCATCTAATTGATAGTGAGAACCTAGTGTTATGGCACTCCATACTTCGTTCTATTGATAATAGATCGCATATTTTTGTAAATATTCTAAACGATGACCTTGTTCTTCGATTTGTTAAGTTTATCTTCGATGTGTTGTTAAGCTATTGTATTTCCGCGCAAGATGTGCAATTTTTTTTCAAGTTTACAATAATTATGAAGATATTTGTATACGATAAGAAAATAACTGCATAAAATTACTAGTAGATTGTTGAGAAATTTATAATTAATTAAAGTATGGTGAAATGACCGACGTGGAACTGCATTTGGTTGTAAACCCGACTATTGTGACTTCGATACTCACTCGCGTATATAAAATCTCTGTAGACAAATTGAGGCGTTGAGCGTTGAATTGAGACGAATGCTTTATGTGGGACGAAAAGTGAAACAAAAATATATTCATAAATATTTTTACTTTCGTGATACAAAGTGAGTGATGAAGACAATGTGTACACAAGTGTGTACACATTTTGTCTCTGCAGATTTCCCGAATTATGTAAGAAAATTAAATAAATATATAAAAATTTATAGATGAAGTATACAACCCTACGAATTCCTATAAATACAAATAAATCAAGCAAATGACAAAACGTAATCACCAATACAATGTTGACACGGTTTTTTTCGGCTATTTGTTTTTAACATTCATCTATTATATGCCATATATTTTTTTAGCTTCGTTTTGTATCCCGCATGAATCAGTGTAGGCGGAGGGAACCCAGTGTTAAAACACTGCGTTCCCCACTTACTGTTCAATTTTTTAACCATTGCATGTTGAGTGTCGGAACTAATTGCTGTATTTTATTTTGTCAGAGCGGAGTAATGAAGATAAGTCATTCTCCCATCGAACCCACAAACACCGCGTGTACAGTCAGACTTTATCCCCCTGCGCCGCGATGGATGTAATGGCAATCTTTTTTAAATAAATTAATTAGATATAAACTAAAGTCGATATTTCTATAATATGATTCTTGAAACTTCTAGTTAAAACTAAACTTGGACTGATCCCCTTAGTTGGAACCAAATAACCATTTAAACCAAAAAGGATATTCCCGATATAATATAGTTGAAAACTTTTCGTTCCTGATATGTGTGTGGACAAACCCACGTACACTTAAAGAATCCTTTATATAATATAGACCACCATACTCAAATGTTATATAATGCCAAAAATATCACATATATACATGTCAAACTGATAATCTCCCTTTTTAAGTCGTTTTAATTATAAAACTATAAAAAATCTTAGTTTGGTAAAATCTTGAGACAAATTACGTTAATTTTGAGTTCGCGGCTTACCAAGCTTAGCCTTCAAAATAGTGATGTGTTAATATAAAAAAAACACTATTATATTACTACAGTAACTATGTATTCACATCAGATTAGCAAATTGAGGGGTTAACAAACTATTCCTTACTAATTAAATTTAAATAATTTTTAATTTAATTTAACAAACTACATTCACCTAAAAAAAATAGATTGTCGCTGTGTAAAGGGATTAGTGGCTTGTGGCTCTATTGGGTGTGTCACCTCAAGAGGATTATGCTGTAAGAATATGGATGATTTTAGAATATCGTAGGACAGGCCTTTAATAAAAGCATGAATGACGTAGCTGAAGTAATTGAGGAGTATTTTTTCATATAGTTTGCATTTGAAAATAATAAAATTGTAAATAATTTTCGATTTGATTCCCATTCTAGGAAATTAAATGTTTAATATTTTCATTTTCTGACGTTAGTAAGGCAAAGCGTGAGGCGTGAGTTACGCCACTTAACATGCAATGCCTCGAGAATTCGCCGGAAAGTAAGGAACGCAAAAAAACGTATATTATGTTTAGAATTTTAATAAAAACTTCATTAACTTATATATTAATTATGAAGTAAAATTAAGTTTTTGTAGAGCACAATACCTATAGGTATTTTAATAATACAACAATTTATTAAAGTTATTTAATTAAGTATTATTTTATTTTTATTTGCGAAATATACAAAAAATATATAATAATAAAATATTATATAATATAATACATAAAAAGCTTCACGCTGTATCCGACAGATACCAGGGTAAGCGGAGAGAACCTAATGTCAAGACATTGCAAAAAAAGAGCGCCACCTAAAAGTGGGGGCTTTTAGGTGGCCCTTTTTTTTGAGGCATTGCGTTTTGAGTGGTGGAACACCACCGCCCTTTGTCTTGTCACAGCAAGGAAATAAAAATAATCCATTCCCCGAGTTGGAGTTGGGATTCCCCGAACCCACGCGTTTACACGTGTCGTTTACAGTCAGACGTTGTGACTGTGCTGTGCTGTTGACCTCCTGTATATTAAATATTAATTATAATTTAGTTATTGCCAACTATCCCATAGTTTCCAGCTTTCTACGGTCTGAAAGAAAGCTGCGCTAGAAAATATAAAGTTAAACGGTGTCTTAGTCTTTTAACTTTCACTGATGAATACTATTGGCCTTGATATGGAAAAACTTGTTTTATTTTTTAAAAAATGTAGTTTACCTTTACGCATCTATTGCATTTAATGTTGCAATAATAGGATTATATTATCGTATAGCTATTTAGTGTCATATTTCTCCTTTCTCCACTTTAAAAAAGCTAAAATTTATGCTATGAGAATTTTGTATTTTCATCAAATCCAAATCGCAAAACAATAAATAGGTTAAAATTGTGTTGTAAGATTTTCAAAGTCAAATAATTTTATTATTATTAGAAGGCAATAGTCATAACAGGGGCAAGGGGGCAAGCGTATGGTTCGTTGTGGGTTCGTACCCCACTCGAGGAGATAAAATATTTATTATTATCCCAACATAACAAAAATATATTAGTTCCTCCTCGTCAGACGTTGCGTCCTCATAATTTTACTCTCATCTGATGTGTCGTTTGAGTTAATAATTAATCTTTCCGTGATAACATTAAGAACAGCGTTGTGCCCACGAACTGTTATTCTTTTTTACGGTACGGACCAAGTACATACCATTTTCCATTATTGTACAGTGATAGTACCAAGTATTGTAATACTCACACAAATGCAAGGCTCTTTTTTGATCGTCAACTAACTTACCACCGGCTTACAAAACTTACTGTCTCAGACCTGAGAACAACCGACTTTATTCAGGATAGCTACCATTATTTATTTATTTATTGGTTTATCAAATAAGTACAGAACTATACATATGTTTATTACGATAAACACCGCATGCAAATATTTTTGTGTGAGAAGAAGATTAACAATAATCATAGTAAAATTTGTCCTTACAACTAAAAGTGCATAAAAGTTAATTCAAAATTGTGAACAATGAGAGAAAAATTGAAAATATTTTGATTTTCATACTTTAAGCGAGTTTACTCTTAATTTTACGAAGTGAATCCCAAAAGATATAATTTTTTGCTGAATATTCATTTTCTAGGCGACATAAACGAGAGACTGGCGAATTAGAGCCTAATATGGTTCTGCAAATTGGGGGTTGGAAAAGTTTTACAGGATTTCTAGGGCATTTATAGGGAACTTTAAATTTAAATAACGACAACAGGTTAGGACAATCATACTGATAGTTAATTAATTTGTGCAGGAAAGTTAAATCTAGTAAGTCCCGTCTTTCAATTAACGATAGAATTTTAAAATACTGCTATCTATCCTTATAAGAAGGTTTGCTTTCTGAGATTCCACGGAATTTAGCTAAATGCCATAGAAATCTTTTCTGAATTCGCTCGATGCGAGACGAGCTTGTAGAATAATGAGGTCTCCAAACAGTGCTACAGTATTCAAGGATGCTGCGAACGAGACTTATAAAGCATTATTTTAGTTTTTGCTTGTGTAAACATTTTACAGTTTCTCAAAATAAATCCAAGTAAGCGTGTAGCTTTCTTAGTAATTTCGGAAATATGTTAATCAAATGTAAGTTTGGAGTCAAAAACGACACTAAGGTTTTTAATTGTGTTAACTTTCACTATAGGTACTCCGTTAATATAGCAATCACATTTAATAGTCCTATGTTTCCTGGTAAAAATGACATGAAAACATTTTTTAACATTCAGTAACATACTATTATCTTTATACCAATTCACCAGTCTATCCAAGTCACTTTGTAATAGAGCCACGTCTTCGATAGTATTCACGACTTTTAGGATTTTTAAATCATCAGCGTACATAAACAGGGTACAGTGAGAAAAAATTGCCGGTAAAACGTTAATAAATATATGGAATAAAAATGGTCCTAAGTGGGAGCCTTGTGCGACACCAGATCTAATTTCATGTAACGATGACTGATAACCTGAAATCACGACATAGAATTTTCGATTTTCCGTGTATGATTTAAGCCACTGCAGTAGTTTTCCCGTATAACCATACCCATATAGCTTTTGATTCAAGACTTCGTGAGGTACTAAGTCAAATGCTTTACTAAAACCACTATAGATAACCTCAGTTTTATGACCAGCTTCCTTAGATTTTTGAATGATCTCTATAAACTCCACCAAATTAGTGCACGTAGACCTAGACTTAATGAACCCATATTGAGCATCATTTTTCAAAGGCTTAAAATGTGTGATCATATGAGGAAGTATAAGGCTTTCAAAAACTTTGGCGAAAGTTGTAAGTAACAAGATTGGCCGGTAATTTAAAACATTTTTTTTATCATTACTTTTGTAGATTGGAACTATTTTAGCTATTTTCCACAATGTTAGGAACATTCCATCTAGCAGTGATTTTTCATATATTAAAAATAGTGGCTCAGATAAGCTTTCCGCACATTTCTTAATAAATTGTGGTGGAATATCATCTGATCCTGATCCTTTACGATAGTCCAGGCTATTAAGTGCTTTAATTATTTCATCCCTCGAGATCTTTATGTTAGAGATAGTATTTAATGCATTCACAGGCGTCTTTTGGAAGGATTGACCGATTATATTTAGCGGAGATTTGTAAATACTGGAAAAATATTTCGCAAATAAATTTGAAATATCCTTTCTGCCATTTGCATTATTTACTCATATCATTAGGGAACGAGCTATTGTTCTGACGCTTGCTTTTTGTATAATATTAAGTTATTAAAGAGTGAANTGGCAACACCGACACAACGACAGTGACAGTCGTCAATTGACAGCAGTCAACCTAGACGCCAGATGTCTATGTCAATGCCGCCACGTGCTGACACCGCGTGCACTTTGGGGTTATGCACGCGGTAAATCTTCAGTGCCCCTTCCTGAAGCGCTATTATTTATTGAAAATAGCTACAGTACCTTATATCAGTCCTTTAAAACACACAGAACACCTGCACTGCCACCACGTGCTGTCACCGCGTGCACTTTGAGGTTACACGCGGTAGATCTTCAGTGCCCCTTCCTGAAGCACTACAGGGTACTGAAATAGCTTACAGTACCCTGTATTAGTCCTTTAAACGCACAAAACACTAGAAAATCACTGTACACCGGGATGTTCGTGCACTGATTTTATATAGATTAAGAGATTCTACAACTACCCGCACTACGAAAAGCAAGAGCACTTGCACACGTCCGTTCGCCTCGACGGTCGGACGCGAAGCATGTGGGCAGACGGAACCTAGTGTTAAGAGACTACGCTCCCCACTTTCCGCCGAATTTTTCAAGGCATTGCTTGTTGAGTTGCGGGACTCAGCGGCGGGGATTTTGCCTTGGTGCCAGAGCACTCGTTTTCTGTCTGTATTTTTACAAGCTGAATTTATATATACATTTCCAAGTATGCAATTGAGTTAAAATTTGGAATAAATCTTCTTAGATCTTTTGACAAAGCATATACACAATCACTATCTAAAAAATTATAAAGCGGTTTGTTTTAATGAAGTAGTAAGCAAAAAATATTATTTATTTTGGATAGTTCATTTATCAATAGTCTACAGACTATATTACATCACATTAATCCGTTTAATGTAAGCCACTCTACCTGTGATCACAGATATTTCGGACACTTTTAATGTGTCTGCACGAGTCCTAACTTAGTTATTTCCATATGACCACATGAAGGCACGTATCCACAGGCTTAAACATATACTTAATTTTAAGATCAGATAATCGTAAGCTCACAAATAATACTTTAAAATAACTACTATTGCATACAATCGTAAATCGTATATTAGACAATAAAATTAATGACATTTTCACGAAAAGTTATTATCATTTTCAACGAAATTG
The DNA here is from genome assembly GCA_013403705.1 of Heliconius hermathena. Taxonomy (NCBI): domain Eukaryota; kingdom Metazoa; phylum Arthropoda; class Insecta; order Lepidoptera; family Nymphalidae; genus Heliconius; species Heliconius hermathena. The sequence goes on along the minus strand of JAAIXJ010000388.1, from coordinate 168,090 downwards.
AATATTTAATCATTTAATTTTTTGACATAAGGCATGCGGTCTCTTTTGCAATAAAACAAGCTAGATGTTAATATTTCTTAAAAATAATTAAGATAAGGAAGTGTTGGGGTGTAATATAAATTACATCGTCCTCGCATAGCTCATTTATTTTTATGAGAATATGTAACTTACAACATGTATGTAATGCTTGTTTCCTTTGTTTTTATAGGTGTTACTTGTGAGTCTCAATATTAAAGTTAAATTCTGTGTTTTGTATTAAAATTTAAAGATTTTTTGTAAAAAAAACTTTTTTTCGTTTATATTAGAATTTAGTTAGAAATGAGTAATAATAGTGCATAGGTAGTAAAATCACGTATCCGGATGTCGTAAATAAACTCTAACTCACTTGAGTTTTTTACTCGACTCGAAATTCGATTTCGTCAGAATACTCATGTTCTTTGTCTTCTCTATAATGTTCTCTTTTTTCCCCTTCATATCTTAAAGAACGATTTGAGTTTTTATTTGAATCACATGATTTGCCACTCCGCTCTAAGTCTAGTTTAACTCTTAAAATTGCTTGCCATTCTTCCTCCTTCTATATAAATTCGTTCTCTATCAAACCGTCCTCTTGTGGAATTCCTTACCCATAACAGTCAAACAACCTATGACTATACAAACGTTTAAAAAGAGTCTGAAAGATTACTATTTAATGCTATAAGTATGTTCCAATTGTATTTTCTGTATTTATTTACAGCGTGAAGCTCATTTTATTATGGTTTTTCTTCCCATAAAAAACGTTAATTTTATGAATTTATGTATGTAAGCAAATTAATATGTTTATGTATGTATTTATGTATTTTTATGTATATGTATGTATAACTAAATGTATATCAATTCTGTACAACCCTTCCCTTTACAGACATTATATTATCTCCTTTACACAAAGGTTGCCTGGAAGAGATCGCTCTCTTAGCATTAAGGAAGCCTATTGTACTATTCTTAATATTAATTGAGTCATTACATGTATTGTGTCTGTCTGTTCTACAATAAAGAATATTTTATTTATTTAATCAGCTTCACGCTGTATCCCGCACACAGCAGGGTAGGCAGAGGGAACCTAGTGTTAAGGCTCTCCGTTCCCTACTTTCTGCCGAATTCTAGAGGCATTGCGTGTTGAGTGGCAGAGCTCAATGCCGCGCTTAACCTCGACACCAGAGCGAAGAAATGGAAATATAAATTTAAGTAAATATTTCATCTCCTCGAGTGGGGATCGAACCCACAACCAGTCGATTTTACAGTCACACGTCGTGCCGCTGCGCCACGACTGGCCTCAATTTTTGATTTTTTTTTATTTATTTAATAATATAAAATAACTAATTTAGAAACTCTTGTTCACAGATAAAAGCTGCGTTGCAGCGAATCAACCATGAAAGTGTGGGGAGCACATGGAGAGTTCTGCGCGAGACATCAATGGGAGGTCATAGTAGCCACTTTAGCCTTGTTAGCCTGTGCAGCTAGCGTGGAAAGACATGGCACAGGTACCCGAGCAGAGAGGTGTGCAGGGTGGGCCCGAGCCTGTCCAGGGCTTGAGGCAGAATATCAAGCAGCGGATGCTGTTATCATGACCTTTGTGAGATGTGCTGCCCTCCTCTACGCGTACTACCAAGTCTCCAATCTCCAGAAAATCGCGTCGAAATACCTTCTCATAATAGCCGGGTTGTTCTCAACGTTTGCCAGCTTTATATTTACTTCAGCACTCGCTAGCTTGTTCTGGAGTGAGCTGGCCAGTATAAAAGATGCCCCTTTTCTGTTTTTGTTAGTCGCTGATGTAGCAAGGGGCGCAAGAATGGCCAAGGCCGGTTGGAGTGCGGGCGAAGATCAGGGGAAGAGAGTGGGGAAAGCGCTTTCGTTACTTGGACCGACAGCGACGTTAGATACACTTCTAGCGGTCCTACTTGTCGGTGTTGGTGGTTTGTCGGGCGTTCCTCGGTTGGAACATATGTGCACATTCGCTTGCTTAGCGTTATTAGTGGACTACCTCGTATTCGTTACTTTCTATCCGGCGTGCTTGTCACTTGTTGCTGATTTCGCATCCGGAAGAAAGGAAATATCGCCAGATAGCCCATTTTCTGAGGCTGATTTAAAACCAAATCCAGTCGTTCAAAGAGTTAAAATGATAATGGCTGCTGGTTTGCTATGTGTTCATTTAACTAGTAGGTGGCCTTGGACCAGAGAGAGCGGAATAATGGAAGGATCTTTGACAAACGATTTCAAATCAGGATCACATGATAATGTTTTGTTTCACTCTTATGTTAAATGGTTTTCTGTGAGCGCTGACTATATTGTTATTGCCACATTATTATGCGCTTTAATAATTAAATTTATCTTTTTCGAAGAACAAAGGAATTGGATCATAGATATGAACGATTTGACAGTCAAGGAAGTGGTTAAAGCAAGCGATAAACCGAAATTCTCTCTCGGCGAGGACATTAAATCTGATATGTACACTCAAACTGAAGATATAGGAAATTGTGAAATGTCGGAGTGGTCCTTACTGTCGCCGAGTTCATCAGCAGCAATGTTGAATTCTAAAAAACGCCCGTTAGCAGAATGCTTAGAAATATATAGATCTGAAGGCATAGGCACTGCATTGAGCGATGAAGAAATTGTTATGCTGGTTGAACAGTCACATATACCTTTGCATAGACTCGAAAATGTATTAAATGATCCTTTAAGGGGTGTAAGATTGCGCAGGAGAATTATATCGTCGAGATTTCAAACAGAAATGTCCGTTAAAAAGTTACCATATTTAAATTATGATTATAGCAAAGTTTTGAATGCTTGTTGTGAAAATGTAATCGGATATGTTGGTATTCCTGTCGGTTATGCTGGTCCTCTAGTTGTCGACGGGAAGCCTTACATGATACCGATGGCTACCACCGAAGGAGCGTTAGTAGCATCGACGAACAGAGGGGCTAAGGCAATTGGTACAAGAGGCGTGACAAGTGTAGTTGAAGATATAGGAATGACTCGCGCCCCTGCTGTCAAATTACCTAATGTTGTACGAGCGCATGAATGTCGTCAGTGGCTAGATAATAAAGATAACTATGCAATGATCAAGGAAGCTTTCGATTCGACATCAAGATTTGCTCGTCTTCAAGAAGTCCACATAGGAGTAGATGGCGCGACATTGTATTTGAGATTTAGAGCCACCACAGGGGACGCCATGGGTATGAATATGGTGTCTAAGGGCGCAGAAAACGCACTTAAGCTACTTAAAAATTACTTCCCTGATATGGAAGTGATTAGTCTTTCTGGTAACTATTGTTCTGACAAGAAAGCAGCATCAATAAACTGGGTCAAAGGCAGAGGCAAAAGAGTTGTTTGTGAAACTACAATTTCAGCAGAGAGCTTGAAACATATTTTAAAAACTGATGCTAAAACTATGACTCGCTGCAATAAAATTAAAAATCTTTCTGGTTCAGCTCTGGCAGGCTCTATCGGAGGTAACAATGCTCATGCTGCCAATATGGTAACAGCAATTTTCATAGCCACAGGACAAGATCCAGCACAAAATGTGACAAGCAGCAATTGCTCAACCAGCATGGAAGTATGTGGGGAAAATAGAGATGATCTTTATGTAACTTGTACCATGCCCTCTTTAGAAGTTGGTACAGTTGGTGGTGGCACAGTACTTACTGGACAGGGTGCCTGTCTCGAAATTCTAGGCGTCAAAGGAGCTGGCGCTCGACCAGCGGAGAACTCAGCAAGACTAGCTTCTCTTATTTGTGCGACAGTCTTAGCAGGAGAATTGAGTTTGATGGCAGCGTTAGTTAACTCTGATTTGGTAAAATCACACATGCGACACAACAGATCTAACGTGAATGTCCAAAGCGTTTCAAATGATCTTACACTAAAAGTACCTATTTTATAACATAGATAATATAAATGTGACATATTAAAAATGAAAGCTATTTATTAAATACCAAAAGGAAACACACTGCCAATAGTGTTGTGCATGGAAGCAACAATTATTTGGCTGTATCGTGTTAGGTCTTAGAAGCTACTAAATAAATAATTGGGACTTAGAAGTATGATTGATTGTAGAAAATATAATATGTTACGTTTTAATAGATTTATAAGATGGGGGTAATCAGGTATCGTAACTTGTGGTTCCCATCAGTGAATAGTTAAAGATATTCAATACATTTGCTAAACTGCTAATTGTTTATGTGAAATATAGAAATGGAATTAGCCGTTATGTGGTTTTTTGTAATTATAATTATTTAAAAACTTTAATTTGTTTTATTAATTTCTATTTTTAATTATATGGTATCAATCGAATCGAGCTGTTATAAAATGTTATTTTATATAAATTATTTTAAAAATTGATCTCTTTAACAGATTATAAATTTGATGGTAATAACATATAATTATCACGTTCCGTACCTTTTAAGGAAGCCTTATAAGATCACTTTGTTGTCTGTCTGTCTGTCTATCTGGTCTGGAAATATCGAATTGAAATTCATACCGTATACTCAGATATCGCAAAAAATGCAAATTTCGACACTATAAATGAAATCAAAATGAATAGGTATTCCGGTTGACCTAAAATTATTAAATTTGGCAGCTAGAATTTACAGATAGTACTAGTTCAGGAAAAAATGTGAGAATCTGCGATTAAATTCTAAAAAATAATAGCCCCAAACGGGGGGCAAAATTTTGTATCAAAGCCTCTAGTTCAAATGAGGTATCAGACGAAAGGGCTCTTCGTAAGCTAATCTTGAATTTCAAGCTCGAGGCCTCCAATTTTTGTACGGAACCCTCGATAGGCGAGTCTGACTTGCGCTTGTGCAGATTTTGTAATTCGCTGGATTACACAATTTGCGACATCGTGACGGCGGAAATACATATAATCTGCATTATTGTTATATGATATCATAAAAAAACATATTTTTTGCTTATTTATTAATACAATTAATTTATTATGCAACTGTGACGCATTTGAAATATTATTATTCAACTTATAATATAAAAAATATATAAAAAGGGAATAAATTTTGTAGCTAAGTAATAATAATATATAATATTTAAAAAATAAATATTAGTAATAGAATAGTGAGTGAATAATAAATGACTTGATTAGTTAATAGTGCCATGGTGGATTTCTTTTATCATCTTCACGCTGTAGCCCGCACACAGCAGAATAGGCAGAGAACTTAGTATTAAGACTCTCCGTTCCCCACTGTTAGTTGTATCCTGCATTTAGACAGCACGCAGTTTTCCACAACTGTGGAATGGCCTACTTGCGTGTGGGTCGGGCCGATACGCCATGGGGTACCTTCAAAAAGTGAGTCTATCTCCAACCCTCGTTTGCCTTGTCTTTTACATAAAAAATCTAGATATATAGATATATAGCATAAAGACATCTAGATATATTACTAAATCTAGATATATAGCATAAAGACACTCCGTTCTTTACCGTCATCACGCACTGCTCAATTACAAGTCGCGCTGTCTGGACTCTTGATAGAAAGGGAAAATGAAAACGAACCTACAACCATGACGTTCGCATCTAGAATTGTCCCACTTGTAAAATTGTCCCACTGTGATATGGCGGCCAATTTTTTATATCTTGTTTTTTTAGCTTTATATTGTACGCCGTACATAGCAGGTTAGGGAGAGGGAACCTACTGTTGCGAGCTAAGAGACTCCGTTCCCATTTATACGTTTCCGTTCCACACTTACCCCGCTGAATTCTCGAGGTATTATGTGTTGCATGGCAAAACTCAACGCCGCGCTTTGTCTTATTAGCAGAGCGAGGAAATAAAAAAAATCCATTCCTCGAATTGAACCCACTACCGTCACTATAATAGACACCTTCTTGTGCTTCTACGCCACGAGCGAACATGTAGTAATTTAAAACTAAGAACATCGTGTGTATCTGACGTAAATGCTATAATACAATAAAAAATATATAATATATATAATATAATACCTATAATATATATTATATCGCTGTCAAAGAACAAAGAGTTTTGTGGTAGCAACCGAAGCCAACTACAATAATATATCCAATATGAATGGAAAGTGAAGAATAAATATCAAATCAGCTTCACGCTGTATCTCGCACACAGCAGGGTAGGCAAGGGGAACTTAGTGTTAAGACACTCCGTTCACCACTTTCTGCCGAATTCTGGAGGCATTGCGTGTTGAGTGGCAGAACTAAATGCGCCGCGCTTTGCCTCGACACCCGAGCAAAGAAATGGAAATATAATTTTCAATAAATATTTCATTCACATTTTGTGCCCCTGCGCCACGACTCTATAAAATAAATATCAATTTCGCTAAATTACTATTATATAAAATATGAATTTTAAGAATCCTACAAATGACACCAAAAGTTAACAAAATATGGAATCGATCGGACCAGTACAGTACAAGTAACTTATATCTTTTTATCCACTAAAAAAGAGGTCAAGAGATGGAAATAGGTTTTTTCGTTTGGTAGCTACGATACACCTAAGCAGACTCTCAAAACTTATAACACTGTTCTATTAGCGTCGGTGGTTAATGATTTTCTTTTAGTATCACTCTGTATCCCGCATATAACAGGATAGGCAGAGGAAACCTGCGAATCTAGTGTCAAGACTCAATTCCCATTAAGACACTTCCGTATCCCACTCTCCACCGAATTCTGGACGCACTGTTTGAGTGGCGTTACTCAACGCCGCGCTTCACCTTACTACCAGAGCGAGGAAAATGAAAAAAGAATAAATATTTCATTTCCTCGAAAAAGATCGAACCCACAACTAGTCGCGTATACAATCGCACGCGCAACAACCGGCTTAATTTAAAAGATATATATAGATATAGATACTTTTTAAACTAAACAAAATAGAATTGGCTACATCACTAGCTATAATTTAGCACATTTTTACGTAAATTCAAGCGGCCACGCGAAATAACGATCTGTAGAACATTAAGCCGCCGGCGTGTCGACATGCTCAGCCTTGGTCCTCTTTCTGTGTTGAGTAAAATACTCATATATACATATATAATATTAATTATTGTGTGTTTATTCGTTATTTTATGAGGCCAGTCGTGGCGCAGCGGCACGAGGTGTGACTGTAAAACCGACTGGTTGTGGGTTCGATCCCCTCTCGAGGAGATGAAATATTTACTTAAATTTATATTTCCATTTCTTCGCTCTGGTGTCGAGGTTAAGCGCGGCGTTGAGTTCTGCCACTCAACACGCAATGCCTCCAGAATTCGGCAGAAAGTGGGGAACGGAGTGTCTTAACACTAGGTTCCCTCTGCCTACCCTGCCATTTGCGGGATACAGTGTGAAGCTGATTTATTTATTTTATTCCTTATTTATAATAATATTTATTTATAACAGTATACTAATATATAGTGAGGCGAGCCGTGGCGCAGGGGCACAAAGTGTGACTGTAAAATCGACTGGTTGTGGGTTCGATCCCAACTCGAGGAAATTAAATATTAATTTATATTTTCATTTCTCCGCTATGGTGTAGAGGCAAAGTTGAGACACTCAACACGCAATGGTTCCAGAACTCTACGGAAAGTGGGGAACGGAGCGTCTTACCACTAGATTCCCTCTGCCTATCCTGCTGTGTGCGGGATACAGCGTGAAGCTGATTATATATAATAGTAATATCTTGATTCTTGGTGTTGCACACAGGTGAAATTAGCATAATTGATTGCCAATTTTGAAAAAATAAAGTTACTCTAATTAAAAAATAGTAACTTAAATTACCTACAAGATTACTTTATCTATCTATTGGTTGCTAGTAAAAAGCTCAACATTTTTTATTTTATTATTATACTTACATATATCAACAATACGGTCATTATTTAAAGGAATAATCTAGTATTATTTTGCATTATCTTTAAATCAGGTTTAATATTTACTTACATTATATTAGAATTAAACATTGTGGATTCTATACCTTCGGGTAAACGTCTTAGTAAAAAAATAATAAAATAATTAATATTAATTACGATTGTGTATATACGAGGTTTTAAATTTAAGCGATATTTTATTAAATTATTTTTATTTCGCATAATAAATAATTCAACCGCGCTTGACCCGTACTTTTTTATTATTTCAAAAGGGGGCCCTGGGGGGGATCTTGGGTTAGATGTTATAATTCTCTTAAGAGAACTAGAATCTTTTTAAAATTGTATTTTAAGAAGCTTCTGGCTTTTTAAAGAGAAATATACAAATATTAAAGCAGATTTAAAATAGTATCTACTTTTTTGTATGAACGTGGTATGAACAAAACTTTATTTTTTGCCCATTAAAATTTAATACACTCATGGAAATTATTATTTCCGACCAATTGAAGCAATATTTAGACATACATAAATACATTTTATGTAATATTGAACAATTTTTAAGTAAATTTCACATATATGTGTTGCTTAGGATTTTTGGTTTCAATTTTGACATTTTAAAAAAGAAAAAGTGACATGCGTGTATTGTTTGTTGTTTTTTGTTTGTTTTTTTTTCAGCTTCACGCTGTATCCCGCGTGTAGCAGGGTAAGTAGAGGGAGCCTAGTGTTAAGAGACTCCGCTCCCCACTTTCCGAATTTCGAAGGCATTCGTGTTGAGTGGCGAAAGTCAACGTCACGCTTTGCCGCGACACCAAAGCAAAGAAATGAAGATATCTATATATATATATATATCTATATATATATATATATATATATATATATATATATATATGTATATTTCGTTTCCTAGAATAGGAATCGAGCCCACAACCTCTAGCATTTACAGTCACAGGCTTGTGCCACTGCGCCGCGACTGTAAAAAACTATTGTATTAACATCATTAAATGAATCGTCATTTTATGATTGTTTTAACACAATACAGAAACTTCTTTGTAATTTCAACTCCACACATTAAGGTTCATCGTGGCGAAGCGACCGCGTTTGATTACAAAAACATGGACAGGACAAAACGATGGACGTGGGTTCGATATCCACAGAGCGGTTCATTATTTTTATTTGCCTGCTTGTTAACAAACAAGCAAGACAAGTCGCGGCGTTGCCCACTCACTATGCAATATCTCGAATTCGGGCGGAGAATGGTGTGTCATGACACTATATTTTCTCTACCTACCCTACAATATGGGGGAAGATGCGTGAAGATAAAGATGAAAAACATTTTATAGTAACACTTTTACATTAATTCTTCTTGGTAGATACTGTATTGTTGTGTTATTTTAACCACAAACGTATTTCAATACTTTGGACATTATCAGTTTCAAAATTCAAAGCATAAGCGCGTGAGATTGTATTACTTCTATTTCACACTAAATGTTTTAAAATGCAGCCACTCGAACATGATGCTCTTTTTCACGTTAGTTATCACGCTGTATCCCGCATACAGGAAGGCTTCTCCCTTCCGTCCGTTCCCTACGCACCGCCTGCATTTGACATGTTGAGAAGTTGAAATGAACGTCGCAGTTTGTCATACGAGAGCGGAAATATGAAAATAGTGAATCCCCCTGAGTGGAGATCGAACCTAAACTTATTACGTTTGCAGTTAAAATTTATACCTACACATATATTTTGTTAGAAAATTTATAAAGTATCTAAACTGTTTTTATTTTTAAAAATTAACAAAGAAAATATAAGAAAATTTATTTTATTAGTACACGAGTGAAACAAAGTACAAACATTAGCTAGATTAAACTTAAAACTTATTAGCTAGATTTGATGTTGTGTTGAGTTTTGATTTCATAATTGTATAATATGTATTCATAAGGTATCTTATAATGTTAGTCTATACTGATATAATAAAGCGGAAGAGTTTGTTTGTTTGTTTAAACGCTAAGATCTCTGGATCCACTGGTCCGATTTACGTTCTTTTTGTATTGTATGAAAGCTGCATTCTTCAGAAGTGCTATAGGCTCTGTACTATTACGAGGTAAGTCTTAGTTAACCTTAAATAACCAATTAACAATAATAAAGAACTTCATGGAATTGCTTTAAGCGCGTGCGCTGCACAAATAATTAATTATATGTCAGTACGTTGTATGGCAAAAATATTCAATTTTACTAGTTGTAAAACAACTCCGCGACAACATGTATATCTATCTCTTTTAAATAAGTGACTGCTTACCCTGATGTATGCGGGATACAAATATATTATATATAGATTCCGCCGAATTTTTCGAGGCATTACGTGTTGAATGGCGGAACTCAACACCGGGCTGATTGTTGAAGTTTAAAAAGTGTGTTTTGGTGATTTTTGGAATTTAAACAGTAACTTCATCGCTTTTAAAATCACTTTATTTTCCTACAGTATATTCTATAAAAAAAACTGTTTTATGTAACATTTGTACTTCAACTGTTTTTTTTTGTATTGATAGTTTTTAATAGTATTTTATATAATTGTATTTAGAATTATAAATAATTTTAAAATTAATTTCAATACAATTGCAAACTATTTTCAAGGTAATTATAAATATTTTCTATAATAAGATAATTATAAATATAATAATTTATATTTTTTTAGGGTTCCGTACCTTTTAAGGAAAAAAGGAATTATAAGATTACTTTGCTGTCCGTCTGTGTGTCCGTCCGTCCCTGTCAAGAGCCTTTGTCTCAGAAACGCTTTATCTCAGATATCGAGTTGAAATTCAAACCATATACCCAGATCTACGGTGCCTTGGTTTCCTGAAAAAATCGTATTTCTACATTTACTTAAGTAAAAATGTGGCCGTTTATATCGTAAAAGACGCTTATTTCGACACTTTCGGTTAAGTACTAAAAATAATAGTTCAAGTGAAGTATCAGATGAAAGTGCTCTGGCTAAGCTAAGCTTGAATTTAAAAAAAAGCTCGGTGGCTCGGAACCCTCGGTGGACAATTTTTCTTTTTTTGTAATGTGTATAATAGCCTAAAAAAAACTAAACTAGCTTCACGTTTTATCCCTAGCGGGGTAGTTAGAGAGTACGGAGCGCCAAGTGCTACGGTCTCTACATGCCTCTTTTGCCTCATCCGTATCAACCTCTTCATACATGCCCTCCGGGGGGTTCTCATGCTTTATTATAGTTTATATTACAGGTCATCTTGAAGTACGGTAATTATATTAACCGTTTATATTAACCGTATAACCGTTTCATCTAAATAAATTAAATTTAAAATACTTTACTAGCTAGAAAATTTCTTAATAAATTTAAATTAAATAATTTATAAGTTGTTTTTGCTTTTTGCTTTGGCAACCTGGGATCCTAGTATTAAAATACCTCGCTCCGCGTTAAGACACTTCCTTTCACCACTTTTCGCCGAACGCTGAAGGCATTGGGTGATGAGTTACGGAACTCAACCGCGCTTTGAAAATATTAAATATTTTATTGCCCGAGTGGGAATCGAGCCTACAACCGTCGTGTTCATAGTCGCAAGTTTGTGCTCCTGCGCCATGAGGCCTCAAGTTCACAAATTGTAAAGGGTCTAAAGTAACTCGAAATGGTTCGTGTAATATTACACAATGCGCATTGCCAGTCTTCACTTGGCTGGACAGGTTCTCGCGTGTCTGGTATTATAAAGAGGATAAAATAGCGAGAACAGAGTGTCTGAACACTAAGCTCGTTCTGTCTACCCTGCTAAACACCGTATGGGTTTACGTGATAGCCGGAAGAAGACGTGTGAAAAACTAAAAACAAAGAGATATGCACATAGTTCGAAGCCGAGTGGTCCGTGCCCACCCCAAAATATTCTGGGGCCAAAATTTTACAAACAAAAAAATCCTCCGAAAATTAAAAAAAAACACGTTTACACGAACATATCTGATCAAAGGTAAAGTCCAAGCCCCCTCCCCAAAAAATATTTATTTATTTATTATTTATTTATTTTTATTAGGGAAACAAACAGAACATAAAATTCACAAACATTACACAATTTAAAATAATACACATTCCAATCAAGTTTCCACATAAAAAATTACAGATAACTGACAATAATAATATATGATCAAATTAAAATTTATCAGATAAAAACACATGATAAAATATACTATTAAAAAATAAAAAAAATTAAAAAATTCTATTAAATCAATTTAAAAGTAAATAATAATTAATAAAAAAAAAACAATTTAATTTAAAAAAAAATCAAAATAAATTGAAAATAAAAATAAATTAAAATAAATTAAATTAAAAAAAATAAAATTAAATTTAAAAAAAGATTAAAATTAAAAAAAAAATACTGTAAATTAATCATAATTAAAACATTTCATAAGTTTCTTTTTAAAATCATTAACATCATTGGTTACAAAAATATCAATACTGGCAAACAACTTATTATAACTAGTGCAGGCTCTATTGACAAAGATATTTTGTGCATGCTGGCTTCTATTAATGGGCGTATTAAATAGTATAGGATTACGCATTTCTAGATACGCTAATCGATATACAAATTAATTTCAAAGGAAATCGAACTAGCATACTCTTATGTATTCAATACGTCATACCTCCAAAAATATTTGCACCGTCATCACTTAAACTAAACAATGCTCGAGGTGCATTTATGATTCATTTATAAATTTAGTCCTTAAACGCAGTTCTGACGTAATTGGGGTGTTCAGTGTACCTAAGTGGACGCGATTGTAGTGGGTTTGATGCTCGTGGTACGGTCGACGAGTCAGGGCCAGGGGGCTCTGAAGTTAGGTTTTTTTAAATTTTGCGCATTATTTACTTGGGACGAGGAGATAATCAAAAGTAAGAAAATCCTAGAATCAAATCTGTGCACTCGACCACTCTTTGTCTTCTCCCGCATTGTCTAATTCAAATATTAAATGTCTAAAGATTTAGAATATAATATAAGAGCGTTCCACCCATGTCATTTACATGTGTAATATATCATTTTATTTTTTGCTTCACGCTGTATCCCGCATATACCAGGGTATGAAGAGGGAACCTGGAAGCCTAGTGTTAAGACGCTCCGACGCTCGGTTCGGTAGATAGAGGTAAGCGCCTGGGAACTTAATGTTAATACACTCTGTTCCCATTAACTCATCCGTTCCCCACTTTCCACCGAATTTTGGAGGCACTGAGTGTTGAGTGGCGGAACAACGCCGCGCTTTGCCTCATTCATCCCCTCCGAGTGGAAATCGAATCCACTATCTGTTGCGTTACAGTCGCACGCTTGTGCCCGTGCGCCACGACTGGCCTATCTATCTATAAAAAAAATATCGTCCCTATAATTATAATAACTGGGGCATTAACAATTACCGCTAAGTATTAAAGTATCGTTAGCTTATCATTTCTTATCAATTTTTTACAAAAAGTCTATCTATTTTTTTTAAGTGCTTTTTAAAAGGTTCCCTTACGTAATGCTTCTTTTACATGAAGCACTAAGTAGAGAAAATCTAGTGTACTACATTATCTCCTTTCTGCCTAAGTTTAAGACATTGCGTGTTGAATTGCGGTATTCAAATCTCAATTTTACCATCGTGACGCAGCGGCAAGTGTGTTACTGTGAACGCCACGGTATTGGGTTCCTATATTATATTCCTACTTGAGGGAATGAATTATTTTCAATCCCCCGCTTTGGTAATAAGACAAATTTGAGTTCTGCGACTCACCACGTAATATCCTGATAATTAGTGCCGCGCGTGGAGATCGGAGTGTCTTAACATCAGGTTCTCTACGCCTACCCTACTACATGCGGGATGGTTGCGTGACCCTACACAAAAAATATCTTGTCGGAGCGACGAATAAATAAAAATAATTTAAAATTCAAAATTAAGATCATACAACTACCGAACTGTGAATGTTTAATTCTTTTATTTAGCTTCATGCTGTATCCCTAGCGGGGTAGCCAGAGAGAACGGAGCGCCAAGTGCTACCGCCGCTCATAGATCTACCGCCTCGTCCACTGTCATCAACCCTCCGAGGGTTCCCATGCTTTTTACGTGACCTCTCTCATCAACCTAGCCAAGGCACCAAGGCACCTTCCCAAATATACCCACCATTTCATTCACTTGTTCTAATATCTTACAATTCACGTCTTTATTATATATTATCTTATAATAAAGCGGAAGAGTTTGTTTGTTTGTTTAAACGCTAAAATTTCTGAAACTACTGGTCGGGTTTACTTTATTTTTGTCTTGTATGAAAGCTACATTCCTCAGAAGTGCTTAACCTCGCGGCCATCTTGGCGCAGGGGCACAAGGGTGCAACTATAACGCAACGATTGTGGGTTCAATCCCCACTCGCGTGAATAATTAATTAATTAATTCATAATTCAGCTTCACGCTGTATCCCGCACACAACAGGATAGGCAGAGAAAACCTAGTGTCAATACACTCCGTTCCCCACTTTCAGCCGAATTTATCAAGGCATTATGTGTGTTGAGTGGCAGAAATCGACGCCGCGCTTTGCCTCGACACGAGAGCGAAGAAATGGAAATATAAATTTTAAGTAGATATTTCATCTCCTCGAGTGGGGATCGAACCCACAACCAGTTGCTTTTACAGTTACACGTTGTGCCCTTGTACCACGACTGGCCTCATTATTATTTATTCGTATTTTCATTTCCTCGCTCTGGCATATGGCAAAAACCCGGTGTTGAGTTCCGCCACTCAACATGCAATGCCTTGATAAATTCGGCGGAAAGTGGGGAACGGAGTGTCTTAACACTAGGTTCCCACTGCCTTCTCTGCGGGAAACACCGTGAAGCTGATTTAATTTATAATATTACTAAAAATAACGAAATAACAATAGTTATGAACACCTTCGAATTACTTTAGCCACGTGCGCTGCACAAATAGCTAAATATATGTAAGTAAACACGAGCCCAGGGCAAGGACAAGCGTCAATCTCACATAATTATAAAAACATTTGTATGAATCTAAATATAACCTCAATTTTTTTCATTTTGACAAATAAAGTTTTTGACATTGATTGACTTGACAAATAAAGTTTATTTCAAATACCCAGAATTCTTATTCGCGTTCAGGCTTAGATCTTTTTAGATTAAAGTAGTGACTAATGCTTGCAACTCGCGTTCTGATGATGCAATGAGCACTCCATCATCTTCGTAAACCGGGCACAATACCTTCAGGTCAACTACTTCCACTGTCATGTCACTTTGTTTCACTCCTTAGAGACAGTTGTTTCTTAAATTGCATTTTATTTTCACATATTTACCGCTTTAAGCAAGGTATGCTGAAAGAGTTTTAGTGTTTTTTCCGCAATCGATGATAATATATAGGGTTTTATGGAACTCAACAGCGCGCCACACTTTGAGATGTTTACCAAAGGAACTTTTCTTTGAGGGTCCCACGCGCGGCTCTTCTAATTTCGGCCGGATTGTCCGTCAATCATTCAGTAATAAAAATATATGAAAGCTTTTACTTTTACCTCTTTAAATTATGCGAGGTTCCTCGTAAAGATTTTATTGATTGAAGAATTACTTATAGGTCCCGACTGTTAATCCTAATAAACTATTGGGCTTGTTTATTTTCTTTTTAATTTTATGCAGCTGGGGTTTTTGTTTTTACAAATATTTTTTTTATTTTTCACTTTTTTGTTAGGATTTATTATGGTAATGATAATCATGATATACCTTTTTGAAATCCGGAAATTGAGCTCTTGAATTTGGTACCCATATTGTAGTATTCGAAACAAAAATATTTTTTTTTTCACTAAATCCAATGGCGTCCCACAGCCGCCATGATTGTTTTTATTTAACGTCACATATCGAAGAACACTTGGCCTGCTAATACGAATCTAACGATACCTCAATTATGTAAATCCGTTCAGCGGTACTGGAGATATGAGGTAATAAAGAATATTACATACATACAAGATACGCGCGAAAAACATAACCCTTCCTTAGCAGTCAGGAAAAAATGTCTAAAAACATCCTTTCTACGTGTACTCCGTAATAATTACATATTTACCAATTGTACATTTAGCTAATAATATATGTAACTAATTTAAAAACTGTACAGGAGTTAATATACAATCATTACAGTTATTTTACAAAGAATATTATAAATCTTTACCCAAATCAATAATTTAATATTTAAGGCTGTTTCTGAAACAGTACATTAAATTATTGCAACTGATGTCAGTTACATCAGCACATTTAACAGAGTTTTAAAAAACATAACATAGGTAAAAAGAACGTCATGTTACAAAAATATATACATATAATAAATAATTAGCTTTATGTATATTTTATGAATATCAAATATCAACATTGGTCGTATTTTTTAGTTCGAAACAATCAAAAATTCTTATAGAAATTACGATAATGTCGTTAAAAAATCATATTAGAATATTACAGATTAAAGTAATAAAAAAATCATATAAGAAATCATTATAGCTGTCAATCAGTTCTGCTTATTAAATCAATAATCAAGTAGTTTAAGCGGGCGAAGCCGCTGGCGGGCCGCTAGTATTATTTAAAACATTACAATTTACATTGAAGAGATTGTTAATTAGGCATCACGTGCATCATGAGGATGATGTAGAGGAATTGCAGCATATTTGGAATACTGCAGGTGTAGGGAACTATTATTTCTATTTATAGTTTACTTAATATGTGTTATTTATGTATTTCAATATTGTAATTTATTTATTTATCATTTATATACATACATACATCTAATATTGTTTATATATTTTGTAGTAAGTATTCGTATTTAGTTTATTTATATTAAAGCGCTCACTGCCGTCGACTGAACCGGTAAGGTGCCGTAATATTTACGCCTACCCCCTTGTCGACGGCATATTTAATTATCACAGTCGTTGCTTGCCATTCGATGCGCTTTCCATACGTTCCTTTGTTTTATTTAGTATTTATTTCCAAATTTATATCTTTTGTGTTCTGTCATATATATATGTTTGTGGTTGACTTTCTTATATACTGTACCGTGTTTAATTGTGACTTTTCCATTTGTGTTATCACTGTATGTACATTAAAAGTGGTGTTGATTAAACTCAGTGCTAAACGTGAGTAGACTTTTATTATTCACCATCAACACTACA
>JAAIXJ010000388.1:25567-149508 GCA_013403705.1 Heliconius hermathena | reverse complement strand
AAAAGTGCATTGCTTCATTTAGGTAATTGTATTAAAGGCAATAGAGGTATACCAGTTGCGTATAAGTTGTTAAATGAGGTTATCAAATTAATTCACAAAGGTGTTGCTGTAAAACTCCAATGGGTTCCTTCTCACCTTGGAATAAAGGGAAATGAGGAAGCTGACAAATTAGCACGAAAGGCATTAGTTGATGGGATAAATTTAAATATATTACCAGATTTTTCCGAAATTTTAATCAAGTACAAAGATAATTTGAAAAAAATGTGGACAGAGTATTTTGATGAAAGATCGAAATATAAAGGTATATGGTATAGAGTTATTCAGAACAAGCTTCCTCGTATTCCATGGTTTGCAGAAAAAAAATTGTCGCGTCAACAAATTGTTACCGCGCTTAGGCTTCGTTCTGGACATATTCCACTAAGAAAATTTGGTTTTCTCATGAGAAAAGTAACTTCTCCAAAATGTGAATTGTGTGGAATAGATGAAGACGTACAACATTTCTTGGGGGAATGTATTCTGAATGTTGAGGCTCGTCGAAAATTATGTTGTCGTTTTAATTTAAATTTAATGGATTTAGGTATCTTTCAATGTTTGTTATCTAAACCAAATTCTGTTGAAGCTAAATGGTTATATAAGTTTAAGGTTAAATAGTGTATAATTTACTTTAGCAAATTTCTGTTAGCATTATGTATTTTTAGTTCGTTTTAAGGGAACGATGGGACTGACATTTTTGTATTTTATTTACTTAAAAAGTCCCTAAATAAAAACAGATAAAAAAAAAAAAAAACAAAGGTAACAAGTACCTTTAGAAAGATCACACACAAACGTCCCGGAGAGTTCAATAAAACTGTTGCAGCCGCAGTCGGGTAGGAATTCACGGTGTAGGGGCGGGGCGGTGCCCGTACTCTTTCTTCCTTTTATTCTAACTAATTCGCAGTTATAGTGGAGAAAAAGATAGGACGCGCTCTTGGCGTTTCCTCGGAAGAGCTTCGAGTTATAACAATGTTATATTGTCGAGTTTCAGTTATTTGAATAAATTTCTGATGGCAAATATTTTATTAAAGTGATACCTTCTAATGGCATAAATAAAATTCTTAACACTGATACCTCTGAAGATTTTGGGTCCTTCACGATCACAACTATAAACGATTCTAACCACTAGACACTTCACGAGCCAAAGCATTATTTATTAAATTATATTTTCAAAGGTGTTTGGGATATCAGTTACAATACGTCAAGTGTGTATCTATGAGGTCAGTCGTGGCACAGCGGCACAAAGTGTGACTGTAAACCGACTGGTTGTGGGTTCGATCCCCACTCGAGGAGATGAAATATTTACTTATATTTAGGTATGTTTCGTATTTTTTCGCTCTGGTGTTGATGTTAAGCACGGCGTTGAGTTCTGCCACTCAACACGCAATGCCTCCAGAATTCAGCAGAAAGTGGGGAATGGAGTGTCTTACCACTAGGTTCCCTCTGCCTACCCTGCTGTGTGCGGGATAAAGCGTGAAGCTGATTTATTTATATAAGGGTACAGCGTGACCTCCGCGTCGGATGGCTGGAAGAACATGTCATCAAGCTTGCCGCCCGCGCCTTGAAAAGCGCTGTCCCGGAATTCCTTCATATTCAAGACATAATGCCGTGACACATTCGCCTACCGGCTTCCTACGCCGACTTCTAATGGACAACCTTCCACTTTCCTATTCCTGACTTGAATCTCCGTTCGCGGGTCGCCTAAGCTGGACCTCCTCTGCGTAACTCATAGCTATAAGCGGAAAAAACCATCAAGGTTAGAAAGAGCTCAGCCCTGGAACCGTTTCCGTTCCCCCCGCCTAATTTGCCGCGGGGAAGCCGCCCAAAAGAGCCTTTAGGTACGGCGGAGAAGTTAGATTGAACAAAATACAGTAAAGATGTGAAAGTGAGTCCCACGAAGCCGGAAGTATGTTACTACGTAAATATGATCACATTTCCAATTTCCTTATTTAATTGTTTAAGCACATTTTAAGGACAGTTTATACACAAACAAGAGTACACAAGAAGAAACCTAGTATTAAGACCCTCAGTTCCTCATTTTCCGCCAAATTCTGCAGGCATAGCGTGTGAAGTGGCGGAACTCAACACCGTAGTTTGCTTTTTAATTTCCTCAAGTGGGAATCGAACCCAGTCACATTTAGTGCCCCTGCGCCACAACTGGCCTCTTATTATCCACCAAATCAAAATCTTATTATCCAGAAATCCAAAGATAACAAAATTTAGCATAATTCAGAATCGGTAAAAGTAGAATACTTGTTATCTCAACTTAGTAGGAATAGGGAGAAAAGATAGATAGACTCACTTACGTTTCATAATTTTTAATAATTAAACTTTGAAAAGAAAGATAAAGTATAACGAAGCGATATAACTAAGTTTTCTTTGTCTACTCCACAAAATGCAGTACACAAAATATAAACTAAAATAAAAGATTTTATGTAATATAAGAAGAATTTATATACCTACGTAACAATATAATCAATAAATGTTTGAGATAAATCAGTACCCACCTAATACAGATAACCTAAAAGATAAACGGTGAAGGCCAAAAATATATAGATCTATAAAAAAGAATTATGCAATTAATATTTACAAAAAAAAATTCTAAATCGGTATACGAAAAATATAGATTTTTTTAGTTATACAAAAAATAGTATCCAAACACTTCGTTTATCGCTTCTCACTCGAATTCGATACTGTATACCTAAAAGAGCAGAGAAATGCAAACAACTCTGTACTCCGTATGGATTTTGCATTTTTGCTAATAATCCAGACACGAGGTCTTGCTTTCGACCTGAAAGTAGGGGAGAGGGGGGCACATTCGAACGATTTTTAAACTTTGTGTCATATCTAAAAATTCTACAGTTTTTAACTTTTTTACTATTTCACAATGCTTAGTCCAACTATTGTGCCACACAATCGTACCATCATATGTAGACAAATATATAAGTTAAAGGTGCAATATCAACTCTAGTAGCAGTAGTCAAATGTTCAAAGCTGCCTCCCTTCCGGGGTAGCTTTGAACATATATG
This sequence comes from Heliconius hermathena, assembly GCA_013403705.1. Classification (NCBI taxonomy): domain Eukaryota; kingdom Metazoa; phylum Arthropoda; class Insecta; order Lepidoptera; family Nymphalidae; genus Heliconius; species Heliconius hermathena. The sequence goes on along the minus strand of JAAIXJ010000388.1, from coordinate 146,446 downwards.
GGGCAGTTTTGAACTATCATTGAATTCAATGAAATTAAAAAGCTTAACAAACTTTTAAATAATTTTATTAATAAACTTAACATTAAAAACGATGGAGATCAAATATTATAATAGTACCATGTTAACTTAAAAGAATAATATACCTAGTTTAATATTGCGATTGTACTAGTACTAGTGTTAAATATATTAACATAAGTCTTAATATTAATAGACTTTAAAAAACGAACAAACAAAAAGTAGCTTTGGCATCGTAGAAGTAATTAACATTATGGGATCAATCATAAAATAAAACTAATATTATGAAAATGAAACAAAATATTTTGAAATAAACAGCTTACTACCCTAATTTAAACTTAGAAAAATTTAATTTAAAGGAAAACATGGATGTAGTACGTGACGTAACCAGCAACTGAAATTGGGGGAAGTAGTCTACGTAAGAAATAAAAATCAGCTTCACGTTTTATCCCGCAAACAGCACGGTAGGCAGAGGGAACAGTAGTGTTAAGACACTCCGTTCCCCACTTTCTGCCGAATTCTGGAGGCATTGCGTGTTGAGTGGCAGAACTCAACGCCGCGCTTAGCCTCGACACCAGAGCGAAGAAATGGAAATATAAATTTAAGTAAATATTTCATCTCCTCGAGTGGAGATCGAACCCACAACCAGTCGGTTTTACAGTCACACTTCGTGCCGCTGCGCCATGACTGGCCTCAAGTCTAGTCTACGTAAGACTTTTGAAAAACTAACGTAGCACTTGTCCTCTTTCTCAGGAAAGAAAAAAATATACAAGCTACTTTTTTACTATTCACAGATGATGAGACATTCGCTAAAACGAAGTCTCCAATATTTATTAAGTTGTAGTCTAATTCCATTTCGTAGTCTTCATACGCACAGGTATCAGTATCTTCATTCTCTTCACAGTAAATTGTCACTTCCTCTTCTGATTCCAAATGCATTTTTGAGTCAGTTTCTTGTGAAGAAAAGTTCAGTATAGTTTTGTTTTTCTTTCGCGGTATTTTTTTACATATAATAATATTCAAAACTGCCCCCTTTATTTTGTTCAAAGCTGCCTCAGTGGTAATTGAAAAATTACAAACGTTTTTTTTTCAAGTAAAAGTTTAAAAATTGTAGTAATTTCTAGTTTATTGCATGATATATGAAACATTCTAACTAAAAGAGGAAAAAATAAAACCATATACCTTGAATTGGATTCCTGCGATCCTTACGCGCTTATTTAAAAATGTATAAAATTTTACTCAAAATCAAACACTCCTCGTAACTCAACAACGGGCTCTCATATATCAGCGGTGACAAGTGACACGTGTGCAGATTAGTGCTGCCACTACTCAAAAAAAATCTACCAAAATTTCTTTTTAAAATAGCTCTGTTAACACATATTTTCAAAGGTGCCCCTGTTCTAAGCTACCCCCCCTCTCCCCTAAAGAACGGAGTGTCTTAGCACAATATTTTCTCTGCCTAACCTGATGTTAGAATCTTTTTTAGCTTTACAAAGTATCCCGCAATCAGCAGGGTAGGCAATGAGAACCTGAGAAACTAGGACTAAATTCCGGAGGCAATGCTTGAGTGGCGGAACTCAACGCCGATTTTGTCTCGTTACCAAAATTAAAATATTAAATATTTAATTTCCTCGAGTGGTAATCGAACTCAAACTGCCGCGTTTACAATAGCAGGATTGTTCCGTGCTTACTCCACAGATAAAATAAATTCAAATTTAAGTATATCGGTTTAGTTACGGATGTGTCTGTTAAAGTATTATCTTTATGAAAGTTACGTAAAGATGACATAAATAAGATAAAATAGACAGACAGCTTTTAAAAAGATATGATATTGCTTCTAAGTTAATACATATTTAAAATATATATGGAGACCTATAAATCTATAAATGAAATATTTTAATATTTTCTAATTGAAATATTTTATTTAATATTTTCACTTCTTCACTCTGGTGTCGGGGGCAAAGCGCGGCGTTGAGTGCCGCCGCTCAACACGTAATGCCTCCAAAATTCGGTGGAAAGTAGGGAGCAGTGTCTGAGCACAACGTTCTCTCTGCCTATCCTACTACACGCGGGATACGGCATGAAGCTGAAAAAATATATTAAAAAAAAAAATATCAGTTGTTGTATTCGAGGCCGTCGTGTTGCTGTGTGACAGCGTTGGCCCGTCACGATAGTTCTTATTTCGATTCTCGTTAGATAGACATTATATTTTAGATTATTATAAATAAATTTCATGCGGATCTTGTGCGGCGTTGAGTTTCGGCGCGCAGTCATAAATAGGGCGTTGTGTGGGGAACGGAGTGTCTTAGCATTAGTTCCCCCTGCTAGGGTATAATAAAAGTGAAGCTGGTTTCTATCAATAAATAAAGGATTATATTACGTTACTTTAAAAAAAAGAAAATTATATATTTGATATCATTGGAATTTTATAAAAACACTTGTGCAAACGGCTTAGGTTCAGAACTTATAAAATGTAGATAGCATCACTAATTAACTGAAATTTAAGACCTCGTTTTTAGTTACATTTATTTTTTTAGTTTCACCTTCATCAGACTTCATTATCTTTCAGCTGATGGCAAATAGATAAAATAACGAAAAAACCATCTAGAAATTACAACCAAAAAATTCTTATTTCTTAACATACAAAAAAATTCCGAAAATGGACAAACAAAACAAATAAAAAACAACTCGCATATATAAATATAATAATATTTATTCCACAAGTCTATGTACACACATGGAGATCTATTTACACGGCTGCCACTAAAACGCGGCCGCCATCGTCACACCGGCCTTGAGCTTATTCGAGAATCGAGATACAGCATCTTACCCTGTATTCCTGCGACCGGCTCGCTATCTTATCTATGCATCTTAAAATATCTCGAGACACAACCGAAGACAAATTTGAAGATAGATCTCGAGATATTTAGCAATAAATCTCGGGCCAAATCTTAAGATATATTCTTAACAGACGTGCAACAATTTACAAATAATACAATAAAATAAAACAATTGCAAGATATAAATAAACCTTTATATCTCGGGATAAATTTCAAGATATATCCTACACAGACATACAACCGTTTATATTATTTAATATAATAAAATCAATCGAGATGTAAACACATCTTTAACATAACAAATAAATCTCAAGATGCATCTCGAGATAACTGTCGTCAATCATTTATGTATGTATTTTCTGTACCAATCAGTATGTTACTTACACTTTAATTTTTTTTAGAATTTATTATGTACAGATATAATAATTATTATTACAAATATATTTAAAAAAACAACATGTTTTTGTGCAATTGCAATTTAAAAAAAACGCCGTCTGTATTTATATGAATGTATACGGAACAAATAATATATACAATGGAGAGCGAGCCAATACATCCACCCGCGCGACTAGTATACGAAAATTTTACAATTTCACGAATATACTACTATTTACATTAACAAATTCAAATCCAAACGTATTAAAAACCAGTCGCGCGGGTAAACAACGCATGTCAATCACAAGTCGCGTGGGTAAAACCCTCAAACACACATCCAAAGACCATCATCATCATCATTCTTTATAAAAAAATATCGAATTTTCTCCGTAACATTTATTATTACACAGACGAAATAATTTAAAGTAATATTATATTTACAAGACTTATTTAAGTTTTTTTCAAAATGGAGATCCTTATGTATCAATTTAGACACTGAAGAAATTTACATTTAAAATTCCAACTCCTATTTTTATAAATTATATTTAAAAAAGAAGTGTTTTTAACACAATGCACTAACTAAACGACAAGATAACAGGTTCAAATCCATCTAGTCACATTCCATACAAATAACAAAACTTTCACCTTTAATTATAATATTTAAATTATATTCATTTGTCTGGTACTTAAAGATACAAAGCACGGCGTTGAGTTCCGCCATTCAACACGCAATGTTCAGAAAATTGAGCGGAAACGAGGAATGGAATGTCTTAATGTTAAAATAAAATCATATTATAAAATTAGGAGTCAGCCATACTAGACGGTCAATATTCAAGGGTCGGTTGCAAGTTCGACGCCTGCCACAAATACAATAATACATTTTTTTAACAAAAGTTTTCACTCCATCTTCACAGGTCAGTGTGGGTTCGGTGCCGTGCCAGCCACGCTCTGAATTTAGCGCGTCTGGCGGCGTTTAGCCGCGCGTGTGACGCTCGAGCCCCTGCTAAACTACCCGAGCGGTAGAGCTGTTGCGGTCGCGATGCTACTAGCCTGTGGGAGAAATTGTCTCTTTTAGTCAGTTAATTGATGTTTTTATTTAATTCATATTTAACATGTATAATTTTTAGTCTTAAGCTGCTTTTTTTATTCTAAAAACTTATTACATATGGTGATTACTTGTAATTATTAATTCAATCAAAACTAGTTTGTTCTGTGTTTTTTGCTCAAATGTGCACACAGTACCCTCTCACTTATTTACACACACATACAGAAACAAGTATCTGACCGTATCCCAGTAGTGTGGAGCGTGCACTCCGAGTGGTCGTGCAGTCTTGGAGGCTTTCTCCTGCGGGCCGCCACCGGAGCGCCCTCACACGAGGTGGTGGCCGTGGCGCTGCCCACCGCAGCCCCGGCTCTGCGCACATTGCGCCGCAGGAACACGGGCTTGTTGCGGGCCGTGCCGGAGGCCGGGGCCGCGCTGGCGTCCGGGCGGGAGTAGCGCTCGGCGTAAAGGGACCACGCGGCGAGGCGGGATACTGCTTCGCCGTTTGTCTCTCTGCTTCTTGACTGTTGACAAATTACATAAAGTTTAATATCTATTGTTAAATTATAGTCAAATTATACGTCATGTTTACATAAACTGTAATTGCTGTGTTTCTAACATACAAGCTATATTGCTTTAAAGTTTGATCGTAATCTGTTAAGTAGTTTTTGGATGAAAGTGGAACAAATATCCAAGCACAAGCAACAATGTGCAACAATGGTGTATTTACAATTTTAGAAATATTGCAGGAAACACAGTCAAAGATTGTAAGTAGAAGACTGGGCTATGACAGCGCGAGACTGTACGCGACGATTGTTAATTCGATTCCAACTCGGGAAATATTTAATATATTGTTAGAAATCGTAAGCGGTTAACATTTTAATAAAAACACTATATAAACACATATTGTCTATATGTTTCTAAACTATTTGGAAAGAGGTACTATGTAATTGCAATAAGTAATACGTATCACCTAATAACAATATTTCACACTAGTTTCCTTCCAATAAAGGCCGTTGCCTACAAGCAACTACCCCCAATTGACACTTTCCACTGCTTTTATCATCTTTTTCACCAACATCTACCCTCTTTTACACGAGTTCGCTAACAATATTTATTTTTTCGGTGTGATAAGAAGGCAAAGAACGACATTGAGTTCCGCCATTCAACACGCAATGTCTCGAACATTGAGAGGTGCATTGGGAGGTTTTCTCTGTCAACCCTGCTAAATGAATACAGTAAATTACCTGATTAGTGGGCGACAGTCTTGAAGAGTCGTGATGTGGAGACGCTCTGCCTTCACCGGCCTCTTCTAACAACTCGAATGTCACCTTACACTCGTCGCCGCCGTACTGAAACAAATTACACGATTGTTCATATTCGTTAGTGGAGGCTTAAGTAGTTCTTATCAGGCTACATGGCGCAGTGGAAGTGAATTGCTGACTATAAAAACTATAGTTGTAAGTTCAATGCTTATTTGAGGGATTGAATTGTTTAATATTTTGATTTACTCGTTCTGGTAAAAGGCAAAGCGCGGGATTGAGTTTCCCCATTCAACATGCAATGTCTCGGGAAAAATAAAGTATAAATGCTTGTAACTTTTGAGTGCAATGAATGAGTTGGAAGTAATTTTTTTTTCTTGCATTTTTATGATAGACAGATAACAAAGGTACAAAATTCTAAACAACAGCCATATGTATATAAAATATCAATGTATACTCACAACTTTGACCAGGAAGGAGGTGTGGTGATGGCGCAGCGCCCGCAGCGCGCGGCGCACGTAGGCCTGCGGACCGCGCATGCCGCCGCGCGCCGCCAGCTCGGCCGCGCGCAGCGACCACGCTTCGGACACGCAGTGCTGCAGTTGGCGCACGGCGTTGGACACCAGCTTGTCCAGCGTGTAGGCGGGGTAGGCCTTGATGCCCAGCAGCTCGCGCGCCGCGTCCTCGTAGGCCGCCGCGTCCACGTTGCCGTCCAGCACGCCGCGCACCAGCTCCAGCAGCGCGGCGTAGTGCTCCGCGGGCGAGCCCTCCCCCGCCGCGCCGCGCAGGCGCAGGGCGCGCGCGGCGCTGTGGCCGCCGCCGCCGCCGCCCGCGCCCGCCAGCGCGGCGCGGCGCGCGGCCCCCAGGCGGCTGCACAGCACGGCGTGCAGACGCAGGAACAGGTACCACGAGGCCGTGCACACGAAGCGCGCCTCCTGCTCACAATTATAACATACATTACTAATGTTCATTTACATTATGAAACTATTATTTGCCCCCAGATGGAACGCGGAAAGTGGTGAACGTAAGAATCTTAATGTGCAGCCGTTTACAGCTAACTTTAAGAGACATGGCTCGTCGATCGTACTACACTGTAGCTCTTAAATAAAATAATCGTTTAAAAATTTATTACTTTGATTTGAGCAATAAAAGATTCTTTCGATCTAGTCATTTATTTTCGACATGAAAAAACAATCCTTATTTGCAATTCAACAAATTTTAAATAAATAATTATGCATTTATATAGTTAACAACATGATAAAACCTTATATTATTTTTCATAATTTGCCTTAAAGCCATGTGTTTAATTCATGCTTATACGATTCGAATTATTATTTAAGATCATATTGAAGTAGAGTAACAAGTTTATATTGTCTTACTTAATAAATTCCATTTCATTTAAAAATATATCATTTCCTAAGTCAACCGTAAATTGACGAAACACCGCCACGTGTTCACTTCAAGAAATGTTGTCTTTATTAACTTTTACAGTATGTATTTAAATAACAATACACATCGTTATTTATCTTCTTTTACTTGCCTACAAAATTTCAAACCGTGGCTCAACACAAAATTCTTTCTACACCTACAGATAATAATACAAAAAAAACAGAAATCAGTCACTCACATTGGGGGGATGATCTCTATAGTCGTCTTCAAGCTCCTGCTCACTCTTGACATCGAGCTTCATATTAACAGCATCCTCGTTGCTGCTGCGTTTTATTGTATTTGTGCTTTCTATGACAAAAATACAATTTAAAATATTAATTATTATTAATATAAGATTTTCTGTTTTAATTTTTTTACTGTATTAATATATTGCTAATTTAATACGATGATAACGTCTTATCTTGTCAATTTTTGAAAAGAAAAAAGTTAATACAGTAGCCACAATGATATTTCTTGCTTTTATTTATATACCCAAAAATCCAGAAAGCAAAACATGAGAGGCCAATACTTGTCAACTGTACTTGTATTAACCTTTTTTTTTTTAAATACGTAATTACGCCATTGTTGCACTAAATTAGCTATATTTTAAGTATTTATAGAGACATCAGAAGGAAGGCAGCATGGGGGTATCAACACAGATATTCTGAAAATGCACAAACATCTCATTTTTGTCATCATTGTCTCTAATAAAATTAATTTCTCATTATTTTTACGTTTTGCAAGAAACGGCGCGGCGTTGAGTTCCACTCAGCACACAATATCTGACTCAAGATTCCCTGAGGTGAATAAAGAGTAAAGTAAAAAAAAAAATTAAAAATATTTACCTTTACTATCAATTGTAGTATTATTGTTCTTAGGCTTGTTCTCCTTATCATTCTTATTGTTCCGGCTGCTCTTATCAGATGCGTTATCAGACTCTGATGACTGTGAAAAAGGAAACACTAATTTAAAATTATATAACAAATCTACAGTTATTATTTTTAATCATATTAGTTTAATGGATGAAATAAACTATTGTTATTTCTGTTGTTAGATAAAGGGCTTACCCTTACTGCTAAAGGTGGAAAGTTCAGAATAAAGTGTCTTAACACTAAGTTAAAAACTTACCCGCCTGCTATGTAAGGGATACAACGACATTAAAACCAACAAAAACAGTATATTTGTACAAATTTAAACAATGTTTCATTTCATATCACTCACTGATTCCCAAAAAACAACCTTTGTAGCTATATTAGTAATAGTATAAATGTATTTTCAATTATCAAATATATTTTCAAACTACCTCCTGTTTCTCCTGTTTAACTCCACTCTTGTCGTCAGCTGGTTCACCTGAAGGACTACCAGGGCTGGTTGGTTCTTCTTTTTCCTCTATAAAAAAATCTATTATTAATGTATTTAAATACATATAAACAATATATAAAAATTAAACTATAATTTATTATTATATCAGAAGGAAGGCAGCAATGCTTGTATCAACACTGACACTCTGTCAAATGCACATCACACTTTTATCATCATAATAAAAAAATCTATTTAGATTTAGAGGAATTGCAATTTGAATAATATAGATATTTGCAATTCCTATATACAGCATGTAGCTGAACAAATAATCTTTTAAGCCTACCTTCGTCCCGTTCATCATCAGACAATGGTTGTCTTGGATGAGCAAACAGATCTGGCAGAAAATGGCGGAGAAGCTGTTTTATTCTTCGTTTCTCCGCTTTTTGTATGCCCGTCTGTCTTCGAGCGTGGTGTATGAGCAGCTCCGCGGCGTCTCGGACGATTTTTATTGCTGTTGAAATAAATTTAGTATTATTAGAGAGCACATTTTTTTTGTAATAATTTTTTATTGTGTTTATATGTTTAAAGTTATTATTATATTTCTTAACATTTTTTTCTCACGTTTTGATAAGAAAACAAACAGTTCTTCATTATTAGGCTACATTGTAAGAATTAAATGACCTTCAACATTGAATTAACCCTACAATCATCTTATATTTATTTAAGCGAAATGAGAAGCAATACTATATGTATTTCCCTATATTTAAAATTTCTTTACTTTCCACTGATATTCTAAAACACAAACCGTATTATTAAAAATTATTATTATTATTACCTTCGTGCCTACCCCTCAACCCGTAATCAGCCACCAGGTGGGGTCCAGGTTTCCTCGCCGCGTATGCACTTTCCACTTCGTTGAACAAACACTTGGTGCGTAATGCTTTCAAGTCATTTTGCTTGAAATTAATCCCTTGATGATCTAGCGATTTGAGATAGTACTTCTCGTTTTGTTCACGCCATTGCTTGTTGAAACCCTGTTGTTGTTAAATACATTTAAAAAAACGAAATTTCTTTGGTGTTGGTTTATTTAAACTTATGGTATAAAATTATTTAAAAATAAAGATGATTATTATATTTGCAAATGATAACTATTTGTCTAGATTTGAAGATACTAGTGAAATATCTATTTCAAATATATGCAACTTTACTTTAAATACAACTTTCGCATAGTGATGTTATTTGCAAACTTTGTTAAGGAGGATATAAAAAAACATCAAAAGGATGGTTTCCACGTTTTTTTTTTATAAATATTAGAAAAAAAATTGATTTCACAATCATATATAATGTTATATAGGAGACATCAGAAGGAAGGCAGCAATGCTTGTATCAACACTGACACTCTGTCAAATGCACATCACATTTTTGTCATCATTGTCTCATATTACAAATAAAAGATATTTATAAAATTATAAAATTGAATAAAATTCGAATTAAAAAAGGCTATAAAATATACCTTTTGGGCCTCTCTCCATTCTTCTTCTTTAGCTTTTAGCCGTCTTAGAACAACTGGCACTGCTACTACAGGATTCTTCTTTAAGCCAGCGATGATATCGACCGCCTATAAAAAATATCACTACATTAGTTATTTCAAATTTAAATTTAAAAAAAACTAACTACGAATTTATATAAAAAAAAACTAAGCAATAAAACAAAAAATCTACAATTTAAATAGAATACATAAAAACCTTAACACCAGTTAAAAAAAGCAAAGTAAAAACTAGCTAAATATAATAGACTAAAAACTAAATACAGTGGAAATTCAAGTATACGGATTTGTGATTATGTGAGCCATTAACCGTTACTAAACTAGACATTGTGCTTTGGCATTGTTACCAGAGCGACGATATGAAATTATTAAATAATTAATTAAGCGCGGCGTTGAGTTCTGCCACTCAAAACGCAATGCCTCCAGAATTCGGCAGAAAGTGGGGAACGGAGTGTCTTAACACTAGGTTCCCTCTGCCTACGCTGCTGTGTGCGGGATATAGCGTGAAGCTAATTTAATTTTATTTGTTTTTTAAATAATTAATTTCCCTGAGTGGGAATCGAACGCACAACAGACATGTTTACAATCCAATTGACACTGTGTCATGTCTGATATCGATAGGCTATTGAAGTTCTATTATTCTGATATTCATATGATTCTGGATATTTGAACAACAACAAAATAGTCCGTTTAATCAAATTTCTACTGTAGCAACTAAAATAATAATGTAATAAATAGCCCTTCAAAATACTAAAGCATGCCTGTAGCTGTGTTTCTGTTATAGTTATAGTGTATACAATAATATATTTTGTAATTTTTGTTTATAAATAAATATTCGTCATAAGTCATTGATTGCTTATATAGATAAAAAATAATTTTTCCTAATGTAAATTGAGTCATAAGTGTGATATAAATGAGATAAGAATAATAAAGTAACGTCATATTGACGTTATTTTTAAGCCATGTCAATTGTTTTATAAGGTCTAGTCCGTCACGTCACGTCGCGTCACATGCCAACAGGTGGGGGGGCGCCGTACCACCTTGTCGCCGTAGATGCGGCGCAGCGCGCGCTGGTGGATGGTGGGCGAGTGTCCACCGAGGCAGTCGTCGAGGCGGTACTTGGCCGCGTCCTCCCCCGTCATGCGCGACAGCTTCTTCTGGACGCCCTCCAGAACGCGGATGGTGGCCGCGTTGGTCTCTATCACCACGTCCAGCTGCGGGAAACAAGAGTCGCGTTTACAATCAAACACAATCTACCTCCCCTCTGCGCTATACAATATAACCACTCTGATAAAATGAAGGATAGCATTGAGTTCGGAATTTAATTTTAACTACCACCAAGTAATTTTTGCAACTAATTTAAAAAAAAAAAATAAAAGCATACAAAACTTGAAAATAATTTGATGAGTTAGTTAGACTATTAATTTCCACAACAAATACATTACAAAACGTACCTCAAACCGTTCATCTTCACATCTATAGATGTATTCTTCGAATTGCGTTTTCCGGGACGATACAAACGTAGAGTCCTCGCTCCACGTGGGAAAAGACACCCAAGTGTCGTTTAGCACCTACGAAAATAAAGACATTAAATTTCGGTATACATTTACATAAATCACGCGATAGTAAAACAATTTTCTAGATAAATATTTTTCTTTCCTAAGTGTGGAATGACACTTTAAAAATGTTTAAAAAAAAATTGTATATTATTTATTATAAATATTTTTTTTATTAGCATCATAAATTAGTCATTTCAAATTTACACTGTACAATTCACGTTGTATCCCCCGCACATAGCAGGGTCGGCAGAGGTAACTTAGGGTTAAGACACTTCGTTCCAATTTTCGCCCAATTCTGGAGGCTTTGCTTCAAGAAAATGAAAATATTAAGCCTGTCGCGTTTACACTCGCATTCTGTGCCCCTGTGCCACGATTAGCCTCAAATTTCTAAATCCAATACACCTTACCTTCCTAACAAAAGTAAGCACATAGGGACTCGAATCCACGACCGTCACATGAATTAATTATACATATAAAACAGTATGTAATTACTATTATAACATACCTCCTTACAAAGTGGAGTACGGCCTGAACAACGTCGCGAAGCGGCTTCGCGCGGGAGAGCACAGTAGGATGTACCTAACCTCTTGCATGTCGACAGATCTGTATAGAAAAAAAAACAATTAAATTATATTGCATGTTATTTATACATTTATTACCGGACTTTTGTTTTTAATTTTGTATCCTGCATATAATATGATAGCCAGTGAGCAGCTAGTGTCAAAATACTCCCCGAATTAAAAACACGGCATGTGGGACTCAACAACCTCTCTTTAAATTTTATATCACAAAATAACCATAGTGTAACATGGACCAATAATTTTGAAGCATATGTATATTTTTGATGCATTGTTAGCATTAAATTTTATAAAGCTTTTCTGGGAATCCACTATTAATGACACCGCGTGCCCCATTTTACGCCGAATTCTAGAGGAGGAACTCAACGCCGCATTTTTGCCTATGTCGACACTAGAGCGAGTGAATAAATAAAAATATTAAATATTTCATTTTATCGAATGAGAATCGAAACCACAAACTGTCGCGTTTAGTCACACGCTTGTGCCCTTCCTCAGAATTATAAATAATAATTTCGTATATTACTAAATGGTTTAATAGTAATATATCATGAAATATACCTATATCCATAGCAGCCTCTCCCTGAGGCCTATCATGCCGGAGTTGAGCTCCAAAAGCACCAAGAGGCTCATAGCGCTTTGTCTCCAGCCGCCTTTCATATCCAAGGAGCCCACTTGAACTGCTAAAGTTGTTGTATCCTGGTGCAATTTGAAAGAAAATATTTAGATATTATAATTTTTACGTAACCAACGCCTATAGATAATACATTTGGAAACCAATGAGATATATTCAACCTACAATAGTTGTATTCAAAAGGTACAACTATGCCACATTACATGTATTAATCCCTAAAATCTGAATTGTCAATTTTCGTATTATTACCTAAATCATGAAGTCATTTTTATTCTACTGAAGAGCTTTAAGAAAAAAATGTTTAAAATTTCTCCAAAAATATTTTTTTTATTTAATAACAACAGAATTTAACAAAAAATAAAAACAACAGAATTTTGAATTGGAGAAGGGATCTCCAATTCAAAATTCTGTTGTTTAGTTATACTTTTCAAGATTTTTGGGACCTATATAAAACAAATGGGTACTAAATTTAAGTCATTCAAAACAATACTTCCTGAGTGAGATGTCTCTTTCAAACAGACATGAACTCACAAATGATCTTATAGGTTATTATGTTTTCTACAGAAAATTAAGTAATAATAACAGTATAAAACAATAACCCACCAGCATGAGTATTTGTGGGTGTGTTAGGTGGTGACACTGGTCCCACAAAGTCTTGCAACCACTTCTTGAGCTCTGGATGCCTGTAGAGGAACGGCTCCGTCATCAGGAGCAGTTCCGATGACGATATTATCTCGTTGGTGAACAGCAAAAGGCACCTGAAGAAGAGAATTGATTAGATATAATATTTTTTGTAAATATTTTTCTTTATTTTACTTCATGCTGTATTCCATATATAGTTCCACATCACATTAAGATAGATACATGACTCTTTATACTGCAAAAACTTAAAAAAAAACACTACTAAATATTTAACTCATAATTTAAAAAAAACAAGTTACCTTAAGAAGTTCTCATAGACATGCTGAGATCTCAGGGCCTTGCGTGCCTTATCAAAGAAATTGTAATCGCTGGCGGTTGCTAGCTTAGCTGCTTCTGCATATGACACGTCTCTTAGAGGAGCTGGTGATGGGATAGCTGAACGAGGCTTCTTGGCTGGTGGTGCTCCAGAGGCTGGTGGAAGAAAATGGACATTAATTATTTAGAATAATATCTATTGTAAAGTATCTCAATTTTATTTTAGCCTTCATGTTTTTTTTTGTTTTTTTGATTCAAGAGTACAAGAGTATGAAAATAATTTATTCTCGAAAGCGTGAATCGTACCCACAACCTATTTATAAATAATATTATTATTATTTTTTATGCCTTTATAGTATTGCAATATCAATGTAAACAACAATTTAGTAAATAAACCAACCAATCTGTGTAGAAGATCCAAAACTAGGTGATCTCTTGAGATGATGATGTTGGGGCGGGACAGTTGTGGTTGTTGTATGTTTCGGGAGAGGCTATTAGGGGAAAGAAAATATTATTTAATTAAAATATTAGTGCAATTGTGTATTTATTATTAAATTGCGTTCAAATTCAAAATATATTAATTCATATTTACTTTTGTGAGCACATTTTGAACTGAATAATGAAAGCTATTTTTAAAATTATAATCTAAACCAATAAACATAAAAAAATAATGTTGGAAACATTAAAGTTATTAAATTTATTTATAGTAGTCCTTATAAAATTACAATGTTTAAAAAACAAGTTTAAAAAATTAAATTTCATTAATTTTTAAATAATAACAATATGTCAACCAACCTGAACATGATGATGGGCATGAGCCGGCGCCTGCGCGTGCACGGGTGGGTGCTGGGCGTGCTGCGTGTGTTGGGGGTGCGGAGGGTGTTGAGAATGTTGGGGGAGAGGCACGTGTGGGGGCGACACGGGGGTATTCGAAAACCGCTCAGGCTCCACTTCTGGACGAGGCTAGATGGATGGAAAAAAAGTATTTCAATTATTTGGTTTATTTTTGGACTTTCGATGCATCTAGGCAAGTGACACTTATGTTTTCTGAACTCTGAGCATTGTAATAATAAACCAAGTGAAATAATAACAGTATCTTGCTTAAATCAACATAAAACTGTGAACACATCACATCTGTAATAGTTGAATTACGTGTGATACGAGAAGGTAATAGTTAGTAAATAAAAAGTGCAAGAAAAGAAATACGAAATAATATAAAAGCTCATGTTAACTTGTAATGTAATATTTAATATTTAAAATGTAATAAATACAAAACAACTTATATACATAGACCTGATTTCCAGAAACTGATAGTAACGTGTACACAACATTATTATGAAGAAAATAGAAATATAATAGATTTTTACCTTGCTATCTTTAACACTAGAACACTAAGAACTGACGAATCAATGATGAAGTTGGAAGATGCCTTGGAAAATATAAAATGGCACATTATTGGCTTCAGTGAAGTATGGAGAGTAGGAGAAACAATATAGCTGTATTAAAATCACAGTATATTAAGAAGGATATATTCCAGGGATGTATGGAGTTGTCTTTAGGTGAAAACCTCTTACAACAAATACATGGACTAATTTATTGCAGTCTCGTATAGAATTATCAAAATAAACATTACAGTCCCACAACAAGATACTATATCCTTAATACAAATATACGCTTCGAACAAATCAAAAAATATTTCTTCAAGTGATAGTACTGGTGGAGTTATTATCAGCAATTGCAGTGAGCTACTTCTATATAGTACATCAAGACGATGCAGAAAACTTGTATCAAATTGGTGACTCTCTTGGAGTTTTTGCTGCCATTGATTGCACTCACATATATATTCAACCATTATGTCAGTATCATTAGTATAAATAAGCTTTTTTTAAAGTTTTTGAGCCCAACTATGGCAAAGGGACACAATGTAAAATATTATTTTATATTTTACTATACCTATTTTGTAAATAAATTAATCAAGTACCATTTAAGCCAAATCCAATCTTTTACACTGAACACAAAAAACTTTTTTTAATATAAACAAATCAAATAATTTTATTTTAACCTAGTGCTAAGACAGTACATTCTCAATCTTCAACCTGAATTTATACTGTATTAGTTTTTTTTTACAAACCTAGTTTTTACCTATTTTAATAATTATTAATAGTATTTCCATTCTGAAATTGAAATTTTCAGACCAAAACAAAAAACTCTAAATATCAACCAACAATTATTCTAATATTAACAATAAATAGAAAGACAAATTTTATAACTTCATACTGTATCCCACATAGCAGATTAGGCAGAGAGAAGATAGTGTCAAAATACTCTATTCCTCGCTTCCCGTTCAAATTCACGACGCTACATAGTGAGTAGTGGAACTCAACGCCATGTTTTATTTGAAAACAACATATTTAAATTACCTGCGGTGGAGGCGATCGTGTATGGGGCGGGATATGCGCAGGTTTCGTGACCGCTTTAGCATCGGGCAAAAACTGTCCGAATTCCGCTAATAAGTCGTCTTGATTCTCGAATAGCTTAGCCACCTATCGATACCAAAACTATATTAATAACAAAAATATATAAAAATTCAAAAATAGCGGGATCCAAAGCCGCATTTCTTAATTACTGTCTTTGCATCAAACTAATTAAGCCATACGCTTATATATCAAGAAACGTCACAATTCTTATACATTTATTAGTATCCTATAGAGAGAGGATCTTTACAAATTCACGTATAACCCGCATATAGCAGGGTAAGCCAGCGTAACTCAACGTCACATTTGATAATTTATTTCCACCATTATATTTCCAGGTATTTAAAGTCACCACCCACCTGCGCATACACCTCCTGCTCAGTCTGCTGTTTGGCTTGCGGTTCCTTGACATCGCGGTGCCCACGCTGATACGCGTGTAGGATCTCCAGGAAACGCTTGTACTTGTCCGGCTGACGGGAGAAGCGGGACTAAACGGGGAAAATATTTTTTCATTAAAAATAAAGTATATAATTTAATGAGGCCGGTCGTGGCGCAGCGGCACGAGGTATGACTGCAAAACCGACCGGTTGTGGGTTCGATCCCCACTCGAGGACATGAAATATTTACTTANCCCTGCCTACCCTGCTGTGAGCGGGATACAGCGTGAAGCTGATTTAATTTTAATTTAATTTTTTATATAATTTTAAAAATATGCGAAGACAATGAAGAGAAAAATCATCGCTCATCATCATTCCCAGGCTCAAGACACTTGTATGATGAGTAAAATCAGTGATAGACATTATTGACCTTACTAACTACCAATGTTTTTTTATGGTCACGCTGCATCCCTCATAATAACAGGGTATGCAGGGGAACCTAGTGTTAAGACACCCCGTTCCAAACGCACCGCTGAATTCTCGAGGCATTGGCATGTTGAGTGGAGGAACTCAACGCCACACTTTGCCTTGTTACTAGAGCGAGAAAATGATAATTCATTTTTCCCTGTGTTGTTATCTGATACTTTACATAAAATCTTAATTTTATCATTTTACTTCTATATAACTTGATATTTTTATATTCATTCTGATGATTTTTTGAGACAAATCTTAACAAAATAATTTCTATTTCGTAGAAGAAAGAAAATAATTTCTATTTACATAAGAAAACAGATTGTTATATTTTAGCAGACAAATATAAGATTCGTTTTCGAGGCGGAACTTAACGCCACACACAGGCACACAAAATAAATAAAATACCTTAATCTTATTGACATATTCGATGGCATGATTGAATTCCACTGGTTGTCCCGCAGCCGCACCGGCGTGTCCCGCACCGCTACTTGGTGCTGTACCTATAATTTAAAGACTTATTATAAAAAATGCTTTCAGAACATTAAAGGTAAAGCGTTTGCCTGTAAACGCAACAGTTATAGGTTCGATTCCCAATCTGTCGTTACCAATATATACCAGAAGAAAAGGCAATACTCATTTTATTATTTAATTTTATAAGAATATCACACCTTAAACTCAATCTTAACATTATGCCTCTTTTACTTTGAAAAATCTTTATTTAATATTTTGTTAAAAATCACTCTACAAACCATTTAAAAATCATAAAATAAGGAAGAATATAGTAATAAAAAAGTTACAAACCTGGAGCATGATGTATAGTCCCGGCTTCAATCTGCTGATGCGCCTGCGATATATGATGCAATGTGTTCGCCGGACTCGCATTCACAGACAAATTGTGCACTATCGCTGTACTGACAGACCTGCAAGTTTTATTAGATATTAGTATATTTCAAAAGTAATTGGTAAAACTAGGAGGTACGTTAATAATTATCAGAACTCATTATAGAGCAGCCGCAAGTTTTTATCATTGTTATCAATCGGTAATTAATTTCATCATTTTAGTTTAACTCTTAGGTATTGACTTTTGATCCAGTTGCAGTACGGTTGACGAGTCGTGGCCGCTCTGAAGTTATACTTTTTGAGATATTGTCCATTGCAGAAAATTATCATAAGTTCTAAAAAATCCAAAAAAATATCTGCGCCAGCCATCTAAAGTTAAACTTTTGCAATAGCATTATTTCACATACATGCTTTTATTAGTATAAATTATTTTTTGCTGTATGCTGTATCCAGTACTTAGCAGGGTAGGCAGAGGGACCTTGAGAAAATAATTTATTAACAGCAAATTTATTACTAATTCATTTAAAACAAAAAATCCATTATTACTTTATAATTTTGAATCTGATTAAGGCACTGCTACATTATGTGACGCCATATTTAAACGCGTACGTGACGTTTGTCGCGTCATAGATATCACCTGTTATTGTTACTGTTATATGTATATTGGATCGTAAGCAAAAAAAATGTATATTTTTTTTGCTTACAATCCTACTTTACGTACGTATCATAAAAGTAAAAATTTGTGAGGATGGATGTTTTGTTCCACTTTCACGCAAAAACTATTGAACGGATTTAGAATCAGAATAACAACGAGCGATGCCGCGTGTGAGCTGCTTGTTTGTCTTTGTCTATTTTATATTTTATCTATATTTAATTTATTAATTATTAATTTTTTCGCTCTGTCACTAAGGCCAAAGCTCGACGTTGAGTTTCGCCACACTGTAAAAATTCGACGGAAAGTGGGGAACAGGGTATCTTAACACTAGGTTCCCACTGCCTCCTCTGCTGTATGAGGGATTAGGCGTGAAGCTAATTATTATTTTATGTTTTAGATTATTTCCCTAAAATAATACTTTATTTATAATGACTCATACACGAATATCTTGCTTTGTATTTATTATCTACATAAAAATAGTATTTGTATCAATACTCACTGCGGCACGGGCATCAGATGCACCAGCTGAGGCTGTGGTTGTGTGTGATGAACACCGAGGAGCACCCCACCACTGCCCACTCCCACATTGGAAACCCCCACCCCAACACCCACGTTCCCCACACCCACGCTCGGTACTGGGCAGTTGGCACCAGTTGGCGATGGCATTGATACTGATACCTGTTTGTAAATACAAGTTATTGTTAAGTTGATCCAGTGTTCTGTTACGAAACACGTGTACATGCTTTGTTCTTATAATTATATATGTCAATTAAGTTGCATTATATATTGATTCATTGTTTACAAATTTTAAGTATTTACTTTTACTATATTTACTTTACTGTATAATAGTTTTGATAAGAACAAAATTGTGCAATTTGCTTACAATTAAATAAAAATATTTTAAAAAAATGTAATAAATATTTTTTTACATGTTCAAATTAGTTAAGTAATATAATATAACAATCAAAGGAATCCACACTAACCTTCCCATTGCTCTGCACAATAATCTTATATCCGGGTGGTAAGAAAGTATTGAAGCCCACGATGAGCTCCGTGTGACCCTCGAACAGGTCAGACACCCTATTTATGACTCCCGGCGTGTCGATCCTGAAGGAAATACTATAGATTAATTGGGTTTTGAGGATGTTTAGATATTTAGCTGGATTGATAAAGGTGGTATCAGTTAAAAAAAAAGCAGCCATTTATTTTTATCATGGTGGTCAAACGGTAATTGTTATCATCATTTTAGTGAAGAATTCCCTTTTATTGCAAGTTTATTAATAGTTTTTGTAATAAAATTTAAAAAAATATATAATTATGCAATTCCTGTTCTATTATAATATTTAACAATTTTTTTTTTCGAAAAAACAAAATATTTAATTTCTAAAAATTTTATTTTTGACATAATAATTTCATCCATTTATGTGTTTGTTTATCTTAAACTACCTATTTCTACAAAATTATTAACTATTCAAAGTTAAAATGTAATAAAATACACTTGCAGCATTTTTTTTTTTAAATTAATTCCAAAAATAAGGCAAAAAAAAATTTAAAAATTAATAATGTATACTCACGTCTGACTCTTAAACTCCTTCATAATGTCCAAAAAGTCATTATACACTTGAGGTTGTGTATTAAACTTGTATTTGACCTGGTCAAGATAAGACAGGGCATCCTCAACCTTCAGACGCTGGAACTGAGCTGGTGGACCACCTGGCATCGGAGACAGGTTGGGAGACTGGCGGCCGGGAATGGCCAGAGGCTGCTGGCTTACCAGCTACATAAATGAAACATTATTTGTTAATTTTCCTGTTCTTTTATTGATATTTTGAAGTGAATGAGTGAAGAAATCAGTTTTAAAAAAGCAGCCATTTTATTTTATCATGGTAATCGAACGGTAATTGTTTTCATCATATAAATGGGAAGTGGGATCATAGTGACCGACTCACTCTGTTCATTCAAAGTTACATGTTTATATAACATATTTTATCAAACTTAGCGTCAACAAACAAAGCAATAAAAATTATGGTTTTCAATGGAATTTAATGAGAGATTTCCATGTGGTACTTTAGTTGTGTTCATTAATTTAATTGGTTGGTAAATAATAAAGAGGAAAAATTACAACAACAACAACAATTTTTTTATTTTTTTAACATTTTTGTTAATGTTAATTCAAGCTTAGGAAACAAAAATATTTTTTTTAGTTATATATAGAATTTTTAAAAGTACACATTGGTGTTATTTAGGCAAAAGTGTAATTAATTTTAAAGCAGTTAAGTTGTATTTTTAATTTATTTCTATATAATTTAACAAACATCTACATAACTGACAATACAATACATCTGATTTGTTTTTTTCAGTATCACACAGCTGGGCAGGCAGAGGGACCAAGTGTTAAAACACTCCATTCCCCACTTTCCACCAATTTTTTGAGCCATTTAGTGAGTGGCGGAACTCATCGCCGCGCTTTGCCTCGAAATCAGAACGAAGATATGATAATATTAAATATTTCATTTTCTCGAGTAGGGATCGAACCCACAATCTTTTGCGTTTACAGTCACACACTTATGCCCTTGTGCCACGACAGGCCCTAACGATAAACATCAACTTTCTAATGATACAAATAATGATCAAGCAATAATGATAGTCACCCAAAAAACCTTTAAAAGTGACTAAACTCACCTTCAATCTTGGCTGTACTTGAGGCTGTTTAGGCGCATATTGTACATTTGGTTTTAGATAGTTGATGACAGCTGGCGTGGAAGCACGGGTTGGACGCCCGAAACCGCTGCCCACTGATAACATTGCTGTTGCGCCTGGTAAACAAAAAATAAATTTGTAAAATATATATCGTTTTAAATTTATATAGATATACATTTCAAATGTTATAATATTAGATAATTGTTAGTAATTTACGAGAAGGTATTTCTGAAAAATTCAAAACTTTTTACTTGTATATATATTTGGTATTGAATCACACAAAATTTGTTTAACAATTTCCATATTGAATTTATTTCTATATATTCATAAAAAAGAAAACTTATAGACTTATTTATATTCAGAGAACCTAGTGTTAAGTCACTAAAATAAGTAGTTCCTCAAAAACAACGAAAACCTAACAAAAAGAAAAAAAAATAAACTCTGCCTCTAAAAATTACAATCGTCTTAATTAAAATTAACTTCACATATACATTTTTAATTAATTACATAATTACAAACAAGTCGTTATTCATTATGATATCGATTTAATTAATATAAATTATAGTTTTAATTCGAATAATTAACTGTTTTACTACTGTTTAAACATTGTAAGAACTTTCACATATTATCTTCAATAGAGTTGTTATATAACTATTTAGTATATTATATTATAGTTATATGTAACATCTTATAAATAAATTATTTCAGCGTATATTTAATAAGAAAAATAAATAGCTTCGCGCTGTATTCCTATATAGCATATAGTAGGTTAAGCAGAGGGAACGTAATGCTTAGTTAGTAGAACCCAACTCTCGGCTGAATTTCGGAGGCGTTGCGTGTTAAGTGGCGGAACTCAACGCCGCGCCTCCTCTACCAAAGCGAGAAAAAGAAATAAAATCAAATCGCCCGAGTGGTGATGATCGAAACCATTTCAGTAAGGTTAACAATAAAACTCAAAGAAACGCTATACACAAAGTTAAAAATAAAACAAAATTTGACTTCAAAAGTATCTATATAAACAATTATGAAGTATGTATGTGTGTTTGTATGTATGTTCTGATAACTGACCTAACTCACGCAAGTGGCGCTATATCGTGACCTCATACACACACACACACACACACACACACCTACGTTCCGGACAAGTTTGAGAATTCAAAGTTTTCTCCTATTGTTAATATTGGACGAGTATTATTGAAGTTATATTTAGTTCCTACTTTCGAGGCCGTCGTGGCGCAGTGGGACAGCTAGTAAACGATAATCTTTAATTTTCCATCCCCACGAAAGAGGATGATTATATTTTAAATTACTTTCATTTCTCCGTCTAGTGAACTAAGCGCAGCGTTGAGTTACGCCATTGAACAAGATCTGTCTTTAAAATTAATATATAATCGGAAATGTAGTGTTCTCTATGCCTATCAGTATCCTGCTACCCGGGAAAAAGATCAAAAAATGTTCGTTCTTTTTGTGAGAACATGCTAGAGATACTAGAATATTGTTTTGGCAGAAACTAGGGTCGATGCCCCCGATTTATTTTTGTATTGATCATACAAAAGCTTGTTTCGCAAGTCATTAAATATGAAAATGTAAAAAATATATATATTTCATTTGTGCGTTTCATTGCCATTTGGACTCTTTTTTATTTAAAATAATATTTAACGCTCTCTACTAGAAAATCAATTATTAAAATACAGGCAGAACTAAAAAAAAATTATAAGTCGTTGTCTGTTCATACCTTGTGAACATACAAGGACTCAAAACTGCTTGCAAAAGTTCATTTGAACAAACAATATTTTGGATTTGAATAGGTAACCTACAATACAATTTATTATTAAACATTTTAAATTTTTTTAGGTTCAAGCTGTATCCCGTACATAGAAGAGTTGGCAAAGGAAACCTAAGAATCTGGTTTTAACACTCGGTCTCCATTAAGAGACTGTCTCCATTCCCGTTCCCCACTTTCCACCTAGTTCGGGAGGCATTGCGTGTTGAGTGGCGGAACTCAACTCCGCGCTTGAAATACTACTAAACTAACAGCAAATTTTAAAAGAAATCCTCATTTTCGGAAATCGAATCATATTACCACCACACGTAGTCACTATAACATATTGTAAAAATAAATTGTCCAAACTAAACTGCGCCGCTACTGCAAATTAATAATTCGTGTGGCGCAGAAAGCTTTTCATCGCTAACAAAGAGTACAGTATTGATTGACATTATATCGTGCCACGTATAGCATAGAATAAGCGGAGAGGAGAGAGAGTAAGAATAAAAAAAAGTCAGAATACCAGCCCGTGGCAAAACGGGATACTGTATACACGAAAATTAAGTTCAGTTCCCACTCGGATGAATAAATTATTTTCATCTTACTGTAATAAGAACTAGAAAGCAGCGCGGCGTTAAGTAAGGGAAGTTGGGGGAGGCAAATGCGTAACGGAGAGGAGACTAGTAAAATAAAGGATATAGTTATGGCATTTCCACAAATTTAATTTCTATACCCACAAAAGCCTCATCGCTAACGAAGTGCTATATTGATTGACATCATACCGTGCTACGTGTAGCGTATAGTGTACATTTTGCAGTGGCTTTGGCTTTGTCAAACCTTTATTTATACGTTATTTAGGGTAAAATTGTATATACCATTTTTCTATTATAATTTTACGTATATAGTATACTATACTTCACGCTGTATCCCACATACAGCAGGTTAGACGGAGGGAACCTAGTGTTAAGACACTACGTTCCCCCATTCTTCGCCGAATTGTCATTGCGGAATATAAATTTAAATAAATATGTTACTGCCTTGAGTCAGGATCGAACCCACAACTAGTCGCGTTACAGTCACATACTTATGCTCCTGCGTCACGACTTCAACCACTGGCTTTAAGTTTTAAATCTAAATATTTAACCCAAATTAATCACATATAGTCCGTTGACTACATTGCAATGTAGGTTTGTTTTTGCGACTACGAGGAAAGAAGGTTATCAATTCGACTATATATTTTTTAAAATAGCAACCAATTCGGAAACATTTTTATGGAGACATCAGAAGGAAGGCAGCAATGCTTGTATCAACACTGACATTCTGTCAAAGGCACATCGCACTTTTGTCATCATTGTCTCATAATTTTTTTTTTATTCTTAAACCTGTAGGATAAAAAAAACAACAATATAAAAAAATCTTACCTAATATCTGCGGTTGGGCCGATTGGGCCAATGTGTGCATATTGCTGGCTCCCGCTTGCTGAATCTATAACAAAAAGAGAATATTGTTAAATTATAAAAAATCAGCTTCACGCTGTATCCCGCACACAGCAGGGTAGGCAGAGGGAACCTAGTGTTAAGACACTCCGTTCCCCACTTTCTGCCGAATTCTGGAGGCATTGCGTGTTGAGTGGCAGAACTCAACGCCGCGCTTAACCTCGACACCAGAGCGAAGAAATGGAAATATAAATTTAAGTAAATATTTCATCTCCTCGAGTGGGGATCGAACCCACAACCAGTCGGTTTTACAGTCACACCTCGTGCCGCTGTGCCACGACTGGCCTCAAATTATATTTTAGGTTAAATTATATTTTAGTGTAAAGAAAAGTACGCTAAAGAAAAGTACAATTTTTAAACCTAAATAAGACTACATATTTCAAATCACTTCTCACACTTCTATCTATACTAATATTTGGTGTCGAGTTGAATCCATTTAACGAGGAAAGCTATATGACACAAGAATTTACAGCTTTTTTATTAATTACTGTACAGTTAATAGTAGCAAAAAAAACAACACTAAGAAAAAATGCCCAACAACATAATTATTTTCAGTTCACTTAATGAGGTTTTTTTTTGACAAATCGAACATATAACAAGTGGGATTCGAATCGACTATCTTCTTGCCCATAATACAATAATAACGACTGCACTAAGACGACAAAAATAATAAATTATTTCACAGTCGGTCACTCCACCATATGGTATCCATTAAACATACAATTCTATGTAACGAATGAAACAGCTACTTTGTTTGATCATAGCAATTCTTAGAAGACTAAATAATTATTGTCTTTTTTTTAATTTGGTTCTTTTCAAAAATAGATAATTTGTAATAATAACGTTATTAGGGACTTACATTAGGAAAGGAGAACCGATATTTTCGTTATTTTGGTCTAAGATGGAATTAATTTAGTAAGAGGTTTTTTTTCAGCTGTATACTTTTATCGTATATAGCAAGGCAAGCAGACTACTTTAACTTGTCTCTTTAATTAAAATACATATATGTACTAACACATAGATAAGCTATAAAAAGCCAATAAAAATTATTTTGGCTTTATTATAATAAAAATATATCAATACCATTATATATTTTTTTAAAACATTATTCTCCACTCTCCGCATATCTAAGCATACAGGTTTGTGTTATGTTTTTTAATACAGAACAGAACAAACATACTTTAAACATATAACTGTACAAGCATTTTCGGCACACCGTAACCCATGGGATGGGATGCGGTGCTTCCAATGCTAGTTTGCTATGTCCCCTTGTACGCAGTCATCAAGCTTATTGTAAGTGAGCGACGGGATGGGGGGAGTCCTTAAACTGGTGGAAACCGGTTCAAAATCAGATATATTGCTAGACGTATGTTTATTTATAAAGAATAAAATATTTTATACTCCAGTCTATTATAGATAATCAGAACTATTACTTTTGTACACTGGTAGTGATTTTAGATAAACTAATAATGCAATGTCTTTTAAGAAATAAAGTAGTGGATGGATTGTCTTTATACTATATATAAGTGGCAAAACCAATGAAGAATTAATTTCTTTACTTTTACTTAGTAAAATTGTATAAGGTTATATTGAATTTTTAAATATCTAATTGCTTAAATGATTTGACAGTCTTTATGTTTCATTTTATTCATATTTTTTTGTTCCGTTGTTCAGACCATTACTTACAAGTCAATATACAGAATTTTGATGAGTCACTTTTGTCACTACTTTACTGAGAAAAAAAAACAAATAAAAAATTATAATATTTTACTTTGATTGATTATATCCCAACTGCACCACGAAGGCTTCTAAATACAAATTTTAAAGTTATTTATGATGCAATATATTAATTGAATTAAAAACCACCCACAAAACCACACAAGAGCCAAATCACTCTACTCCGTGCAACCAAACGAAATCACAAAAAAAAAGGAAATCAAAATTTCCTTAAACCTAAAACCATATATTAACCATAATAAATGAGACCATTTCCCCGATGTCAAAATAAACAAGCCTTTGATCTATTTACGTATCGCAGGTACAAATACGACAAGTGAGCAGGCGTGCCAACTGTGACTCAAACTTCACTCATTTAAAAATTTAAAACTTTTCCTTACGTCACATATCCTTGGTTGATAGTAATGTAAATAAATATTGTTTTTTATATATATATATATATATATATATATATATATATATGCATAAAGTATACAAAGTATGCAAATGGTGGCGATAAAATGTAAATTTACGGTTATCACCCGCCACGCCTACGTCTAAAAGTAGGGCGGGTAACGTTATATGTATCAATATCTAGTTTATTTTTACTGTACGGTATTATTATAGTTGTGGCAGTCATGGCGCTGTGGAGTTTCGAATATAAAATCGCCAGTTGTGGGGTCTATTATTCGGGGAAATTATTAATTCAAATAATTTTCATTGCCACACCCCGGTAGACAAAAGGCAGCGTTAAGAACCACCATTTTATACGTAATATGTCGAAAGCTGGAGGGCAAGTAGGGAAAGGAGTGTCATAACACTAAATTTCCTCTGCTTATTCTATATATGCTTTAGAGGAAAAAAAACTAAAAATTTTATAATAAACTGCAATTCATTGTCCCATAACAAAATAAAACTATGGATTTAATTTAAGCTTTATAAAAAAACATTACTACTAGAAAACAGTACATTATTACTAGAAGACAGTACATTATTACATGAATAAGAATTCATTATTGATATTGGCCTTATGGGAACGGAGTGTCGTAACATTATGTTCCCAGGGTCCCTTTGCCTAGTCTGCTATGTGCGGGACACTGGGTGAAAATATATATTTATACATCATTTACATGTAAATGTAATCATGTAATGACCATTAGATCGTCTATAAAGTTGATAACCTCGTATTTGTACGATATAAGTACATAATATCTGCATAATAACATAGAACTATTTATTATCTTAATAGTTGTTTTCAATGTAAACGTATTTTGCTTTGTTTCAGTTAAGATATTTTACTCAATTGCACGCAAGTGGAGATTGGAGTAATTTAATCTTAAACCTACCCTGCTTGACATTTAATTGACGAGTTTTCATTGAGTATATTTTTAACTTCTCAGCAAGATATAACACTTCGTTTATCTTTACCAGAGCAGATATGAAAATAACTGAAATATAATTTCATTCATTCCTCCAAGTGGGAGTCAAATCTACAACTGTGGAGACTGGCCTACTGTGCCACAAGTGTGTTTGTCTGTTTTTTTGTGTTTACAAATTAATCTATAAAATAAAACTCTTAATACATTAGAAAACTTACGTGGGTAACTTATCTTAAGTTATCAAATAATCCCCTTTTTAGAAAATCACCAGTAAGCAATAATTTAATTATGCAGCGTCAATGCTTTGAGGAAAATGAGTGCAATAAAAGTGGGTTTTTGTACCAAGTCAATGACAATTGAGTCAATGATGTTTAGGGAAAAATTGTTCAATAATATAGCTACAAAATAATTTCTACAAATTTGCATTAGAATTTTTTGTTGAATATAACACAGTGACGTTATATTCAACAAAAAATTCTAATGCAAATAAAAAAAAATATATATAAAGCTGATGTAAGATATTTCTGAAATGCAAAAAAAAACTAAAAAAAAAGATGGCCCATTGAAAGTGTCCTAACATAGTAAATCTTAAATCATTAATAATGATTAAGAAAATTAAACAATTGTCAAATCCAGGATTCCTATTTAATATAAAAAAAAATCTATAAAAAATTAACATGTTTTGTGTAAATATTTTTTTAGGCACAGATAAACAAAAACCTTTGATAAAGATCTTATTTGAATTCCCTTTATATATTGTAATGATTGATACATAATGAGCCGCACTTCCTTTTCATTGTGGTTGGTTGAGTCGTTGCACTCACATTGCATGTGAAGGATGCAATCATCATTCAACTACAGACCTATTTAAACTATTTTGAGTTAAATGTGCAAGTTTGATGCTTGCAATGTGGTATTTCATTAAAAAAAATGTTAAGTATGTTGTTTTTTTTTTTATTTTTCGTAAGGCTTAGGACTTACTAATTGGGTTACACATTTTAACTTCATTTTATATAAAAATATATAAATTACTTGAATTTCTGAATGTTTATGACTAATCCTAAGTATGTAATAATAAAAACATTAAAATACTGGATGATTTTATTGTGTAATAAAAACAATATAATAAAATTGTAATGTAACAAGGTTATGTGTTTATAATCTTGAACATATTACTAAGTTGTCTATGTAAAATTGAAAATAAAAAACATTATCACCACATCAATGACATTTTCTGCATGCCTTATACTTTCAAGTCAAAAATTATTTAAGTCATAAATAAACATTTTTATACTACATAATTTGGATAATGTATAGTTTTTTTTATATAATTTGAATATGTCTTAGATTTTTGAGGAAAACTATAATTCTTGTTAAAGTTTATCTTTTTTAGATTTATGCTCTATTCCACTTATAGCAGGGTAGATAGAGCCAACCTAGTGTTTAAGAATGGAGGCATTTTAAAAAGCACCTGCTATCTCGCAATGTGTTAATAGCAGCTATATTTTTTATATTAATGTGTCACAAGCAAGTATTTGTATTAAAAAATGAACTCTTCATTATAAAGAATATATGTAAATATATTACTGATTATAAATAACTTGTTTTCTGTTTATGATCCTAGTATTGTTTATTTATAATTTTTATCATTAGTTTAAATAGACGTCATTCAACTATATGAATTTAATCTGTACTTATTTGTAATTCACAATATTAATGTAAAATCTAATCTACAATTTTGCAATAAAAAACTAAAGATAATGGAAAGCTGAATGTTATCAAACATGAATTGGTTAGTATTAAAAAAAGTACTCAATTTTAGCTTTAAAATATATGTATATAATTAGAAAAATAAAGTAAGATCTTAAGCTATAGCATGACCATAATCAATATTAAAGCGGTGAGTCTTAAAGTTCAACTTGGTTATAATTATATTGGAATTAGTTTGAATACTGTTTTTTTATTTCTTTAATTAATATACCACTGACTTCTACAGCAAAAACAAAGCCTTTGTTGACTTTTTGCAACAACATATATAAATTTGCTAACTACTTTTTTTGTTTAGTTTTAGTATTAAATTTCATTAAATTTTAAGTTTGTTTTTAAGGTGTTCAATATATTTTTTTTTACATTTTCATAATAATTATTTAATAATTTTATTATGTGTTACTTTTTGTTTCTTTTACATTTTATGCTTATACCTATGTCTAAATAGTAACACCACTATTAAATGACTTAAAGATATATTTAAATTTTAAATATTTTCATTTGTTATGTCTAGTTACAAATAAATGTTTAAAATTAAAAAAGTTTGTTACCTGAGCAGGAGTCTGCATGGAGGGCTCATCTGGCCCCAGACAGGGTCCCGAACGCTTCATCATGCTGGTCAAGGGCCCATCACCCGCTCACCTGGAAATTTGTAAAGAAATATTCATAAATAGTCTTAATATTTCTTAGGTGTTAAAAGTCACTTTGGTTTTAAAGACTTTTAAAATAATAAATGATATAATGATTAGATATTTGCACAAGAAATGACAATCTACAAATTCATAAACTTATATAAATAAACATGTGCAAACACTTAATGCTTCATTAAATTTCACATTTTTTCTCAAATTATTATCAATAACCTACTTATTCATGATAGTAACATAACCTATATTATAACATGGAATTCTTTCTAAGGGCATTTTATTACAGCAAAAAATATATATGATTTTTAATTTAAAGTACATACTATAATATATTTGTACTAACATTTTCGGCACACCATAAACCCATGGTGAAATTATGATGCTTCCAATGCTATATTAATATATCCCCTTGTACGCAGTTATCATGCTTATTGTAAGCAAGCAACGGGATGGGGGGATATTGTGTCATTTAGGTTATATCAAAAAACTATTTTTTTTGTCTGTACAAAACTACACAGAACTGCTGATTTGACCCTTGATGTTCGACATTTATCTGCTTATTAACGGATGTTTTAACATAACCTAACTCTATCTAGGGTCATAGTTACCTACCACACTCAGAATGTGCCATGTGTATTTAGTATACTTGTTTCTATTTGACCATATGGGCAAGGACGGAGTTAAATTTTGGTTTTATATATATATATATATAATTCAAATTGAAATATTTTATATAATTTTAATTTATATTATCGTAAAATCTTTACACATGTGGTTTAGGAAAAAACTACTTACTAGATAAAAAACTGCCAACACAGACGTCTATCCACATTTATAAACATAACCTAAATTCGTAACACGCGTTAATGAAATATGATTTCTTTATTAACATAAATATAATGAAAAATTGCAATTTAATTTGCTTCGTGGCGAGTAATTCAAATTTGCCAAGGATAAGGTTAAGATTTGAGAAATGCGATAAAATTACAGTCACGCGGTCTAATGTGTGCATTGATTGTCAAATGAGATGACTGAAAAAGTTGAGTTTTATTTGCTTTTTTTACCTAGCATGTCTCTTATATAATATTTAGGCCGAGACAAAATAGTGTTAGACACTATTCTCTTCGATCTGGCCGCAGATCTAGAAGCAAAATATAAACATCCTATATTTTGCTTCTTGAGTAACCTATGTAGTGAAATTACCCAACCATTATTTAATTTTAAGAAAAAAAAACGTGATAATCGTAGACAACAATAATAATAATCAACTTTCATGTTATGTAACTGAACGCTCACTTCATATAAGTACCTACCTAATACAAAAACAAATACATTTATCGACTGTTTCTCGATGACGTCATCGGCCATTGCGTGGGCATAACTAAATAAAGTATTAAAACCTGCAAGTTAGCTCCATTACATATAGTTATATTATATTAGAAGTTAAAAAATTGCGCAACAAAAATTATCTAAAGGTATACATACTATAACGCTAACCACTAAAATTCCACACAGTGGTATACTAAAGAACCGGTCGTCGGCGGCGGCGATGACACAAACTCGCACTTATTTATAGCGGAAAACGTATACAAATCGATAACACATCGCTTGCTCTGTGCAATTACAAGCACGAATGCCCAACACAAAGTGCTTTGGCTTAACTTTCAACTTGGCAACTGAGGGACAAAACAAACTGCGACGAAAATTAATCACACAATATTTCCCATACTTGGGCAGAATATTTGGAATCTGTTACTACAAAAAGGTCAGTAAAAAAAAAGTATGACAAGTCTAACAAAATCCCGCCTTTTTACTTTGCATCTTTCACAGTACGAGTCGCGTAAGACATTTTTTTTTATTATTATTAATTCCACAATGAATCATTGCTTTGGTTAGAGTTATAGTGCGGATTAGACTTTCGGTATAGAGCAGTTAAGTCCAGTTTACAGTGAACGGTGGGAAACGAGGACGACGGTGGTATTCGTCACCGTCGTAGAAAATGGCGAATAAATACCAACAATTGAAATACTAAATGTCGAATCGGTCGAAAACAGTGGATTATAAGAGAAGAAACGCGTTAATTTTGACAAAATGGCACAGCTCTAACACACAAAAAAAAATGATAGCGCGTCCATTTTCGAAATAATAAAATACAAGATACGTACCGTCACCAGATAACACCAAGGTAATATAATCAAACCGTTTCTCACGTATTATTAACTCAAGAATCAACTAAACTGTTAAATTATATTATTAAGACAGTGGTTTGTGATAACGCGTCACCCCGCTGTTACATTCGTGCGCCTTCAAATAGCGCAACGGCGCAACTTTTTCTCGCGCGGCGTCAACACGGTCAGGTGGGCGAGGTTGCGACACCGCCATGTTTCCTTCTCTCTCTGTCACTGCTTGCGTCTCGCTCGCACCTACTACGGGGCGGGGGAAGGGGGCGACGAGGGCTCGCGCACGAACGTCGCGCACCGAGCTGCGCGGCCGACTGACTAACGAAATGGAAATGGCGGATGCTCGTTTCTCGTGAAGTCGAAATCGGCTACGATCGAACAGCGTACAGCCGAGCGCGAAGTGAGACAACGCCGCATAGCGCACATCACTACGCCGCGGGCCGCGAGTGGCGAGGCGACCGACCAAAACAAATCACCTTTCTCTAAAATTATACAACTCCCATATTTTTCTCTCGCGTAATAGTATATTCGAAATCGACTCGTTTCAAATTTTTGCATATCTTTCAATTATTGTTGGGGCGTTGAATGGGAACCGGTCGTTGCTATGACGACGTTACGAGGGGACGAACAAGACATCGCCGACAAAGGAAGTTGTGACACTCATTGAATAACGCTCAAAACAAAACTTATTATATAAAATGAATTCGCCAAAACCTCGACCGACAGATAGATATCTAATATTTGATAAGGATAGAAAAAAAGTAAAATATTTAACAAATCAACTATGGTATATTATACCTTAAAATCTATATAAAGTTCAGCCTTGAAAAAGGTTGTGATAACCTCGATCGTTTTACAATAATCGGTTAGTTGGCACGCATTTATAACACGTTTGCACTAAATAAGGACAAGGAAAAACCAAACAAGTGTTTTCAAATTATTTATTTCTTACAAATAATTACATATTTAGTAACAGATAATAATTAATAATATAAAGTTGAATTAGAGCGGAAGTACAATTACATAGATAAATAATAAAAAAATAATGGACGCAATTTATTATAGACGCCGGGCTAATTATATTGCATTTAAGTATAAAATGTATCAGAAATAAAACAAGATTGATATACTCCCTGGCAAAGTTTACAACATGAGAATCACCAAGGGATGGTTGATGTAGGTCAGGTTGCGCCTGAGGGGTTTGTGGATTGCGATGTATTGAATAAAATATCATTTCTATAAATATATTATGTTAGAATTGTGACATTAGAACAGGAATTATAGTTAATTTGTTTTTTATATTTTCATTATTCAAGAAATTTGTTTCTAAAACTGAATTATAAACTACTCCTTTCTCTTACTTACGTTAGCTCGCTATTAACAACAATTTCATACTTTCTCTAAACATTTTTTTGCGTTAACAAGGATTAAAATGTAAATCTTTGTCAAAGTGATAAAAGCGAGTGAAACTAATTAAAAACATTACAAAATGTCATGTTATTAATTTAACAAAAAAGGAGATAAAAATTAATCTCAATAAAAGATGAAAGAAAGGTCAAAAGATCACACTTTTCATTTGTGGAATCTCAAGGCACGACAATGTGGTCAGGGTCGAGGATAATAAAGAATAGAATGAAATAAGACTAAATGTAACAACAATTCAACTCTTAAGTAGTTTATTGCATATAATATATTAGTAATGACGCAACGCTTGATCACACATGAAAATAGGTAGGTTCGAATTCTATTCTAATAATTCACGATTTATACTTTTAATTTTTGTTTTCTAATCTTTTCTGATTAAGCACGGCTGTTCGAGTTATTATTTAACGCGGGATGGAATGTGCAAAAATGACCAAAACTCTATATCTATACCGAATATTAAGACGTTCATGATTAAAATCATTTTCATCAACCTTTTAAAGACCAAAATAAATATCATAAATTTAATATTTAAAAAGCCAAGTAGAACTTAAGGGCTAATATATCTTTTTTCTCAAATTAATAACAAAAGGAGATATTTATTATGTTTTTATCAATTTTTTGAATGAGTAGCGAAGTAAGAAAAGATTCCAGGTATTTGAAAGAAATGAAGAAAAACAAAATAAAAACTCGTTGCAAGACATATTGAGGTATTAACTAATCTAACCTGTTTATATTGGACTAAAGTAAACGTACAATGTGGTATAGGATTTCATGGAGCACAATTTGAGAATTTAAACCAAGTCCTAATATAATTCTACATAGTATTATATATACTTATAAAATTGTTAGATTAGAAATAAATAAAAAATACAGGAAGTTAAATGATAGGGTGGATAGTAAAACACTACGTTTGCTTTGCCTAACAAGCCAGGTGCAAAGGAAAGATAATCAGTTAATGGTTCTAATTTACTTTACTCATCAAACATAATTCTAAATGACTATAATTAAGATATGTATTTTTTTTTACAAAAGGGCGATATTACTAACGTAGTGGGAGTGTCTTAACAAATAAAAGACCTCTCTGCCTACCCTGTTATGTGACAAAAAAAAACCTAAAAACAGCACAGCTTTTCTATACTAAAGTTAAGCGCTACAAGAGTTATGGAATTTACTCGGAGCCAGAAGTTATATGAGCCTAAACTCGAGTAGTTTACTAACCTCTGAAGAGTTCCACTATTCAAATTCTAGCTTTATCAGATCAGCGCGAGGATACCATATTAGTGTGTTGTCACGTAAGCTACGTATCAACTGCCAAGTATCATGATGATACACATACAATTATGAAAAGTGGACCAAATTCAGTTTCTTACATAGTTTGTTACGAAAGAACTATAAACAAGTATATAAAAAAATATAAATTTCCGTATATCTTACATAAAAAAAATGTAGTAATAACTCAACTCTGCTTCCTGCCCAATTTATATACAGCATGCTATACAATAAGACATTGGGCAGAAAATTTAGAATAGTTTTAGACACTACAAGAGCATAATGAACATGTTTTCTTATTTCTTTTATAACAAATTATAATACAATCAAACTTTGAGGCTTCTTTAATACACAACCTATCTGCGTAGTTCCTTTTGTATATACGTTCTATGGTGTAATTGTAGGATTTCAATTAAATTGGTCCTATTCTAGAGTAAATAATATAGATTATTTCAATAAAAAAAAAACCTACACCAAAATACATATAAAAATAAACCCTAAAGTACTAAAAATTGTCCAAGTATTCAACTTTTCGTTTCTTTTACTATTTTTCGTTTTGATTCAATTAATAAATTTCTTATAATCTCTTTATGAACTTCTAATATAATAATTAATGAATATCTATACTCTTCATCTATCAATAATATATATAAATTAGCAAATTTGCTAATTTATATATATTATTTTATTATTTAAGTATTACAACTACTTACAACAGTTATTTCTATAGTTAAACAATCAAAACACGACTAGTGGCCACAACTCTAGACACTCGTGATATTCCTCCTTATACCCAAAAAAAAATGGTTATTTCTTTTAGTATAATTTAACTAAATTAATAAATATTTAGTGTATACAATATAAAGTAATTAATAATTGACATTTTATGTTATTTTGAGCATATTTTTAAGATTTCTTCGACCGTCATGGTGGAAACTAGGTTACCTGACGGGACATATTNTTATTTCAATAAAAAAAAAACCTACACCAAAATACATATAAAAATAAACCCTAAAGTACTAAAAATTGTCCAAGTATTCAACTTTTCGTTTCTTTTACTATTTTTCGTTTTGATTCAATTAATAAATTTCTTATAATCTCTTTATGAACTTGTAATATAATAATTAATGAATATCTATACTCTTCATCTATCAATAATATATATAAATTAGCAAATTTGCTAATTTATATATATATATTATTTTATTATTTAAGTATTACAACTACTTACAACAGTTATTTCTATAGTTAAACGATCAAAACACGACTAGTGGCCACAACTCTAGACACTCGTGATATTCCTCCTCATACCCACAAAAAAAAATGGTTATTTCTTTTAGTATAATTTAACTAAATTAATAAATATTTAGTGTATATATAAGTAATTAATAATTACTTAATATAAGTAATTAATAATTGACATTTTATGTTATTTTGAGCATATTTTTAAGATTTCTTCGACCGTCATGGTGGAAATTAGGTTACCTGACGGGACATATTTAGTTGTACGTTTAAATATTAGATAGTAGAGTAATAATCAACACTAATATTATAAAGCTGAAGACCACTGGTTAAAATTTAAAGTACCTTTTAAGCAGGATAGTAATAGTAGTATTCATAGTTATTCCTATTGCCCACGCGGGCGTAGCCGCAGGTAAAATTTAGTTCCATTTCATGGTTTTGTAAGACACAAAGCATTGTTGAGCCGTTTATTTTTTAGTAAAAACAAATATTACAATGCAGAAATACAAGTTGTTCTTTATTATTAGCAACCAGTTTACAAAGTAATTGTATATTTTTATTTTAGTAAACTTGAGACGTTTTTTATTGGTGTTTACTCATGAAAGTCCACTTTTATGGTCGTCAAGGCCAATTTTTGTGGCGTAACATTTAGACATGGCAGAATTTAACATTTATTTAGGTGGACGAGATCAAAATATTTTGGAAATATTTAAACAAAGTTATGTTTACAATCAAACTAAGCGGCCGAATGACGCAATTACAGATAATAAACAAGCCCATATTACTGCATACTTGTGTGCGTGACATGTAATCATATAGGATACACATACTACGGTACGCAATTAAAGGCTTTATGGACACCGCCCCTAGCAAATTAAAAGATGTGATTTGAAAAAAAAATCGTTAAATGTTTTATTATTGAACGGCCTATATTTTATCACACACTTAAGTTTATCCATTGTTATTAGCGTAGGATACGAAACTATAGCCTTGAAATTTCTTATCGTAAAGAGCGAGTGACTGGCGCGCTGTGCGGCGTTGCCAGCACGCTTTGTGAGGGGAACGCGGGGCGTGCCACGAGGGGGGAACGCTACTGCGTCTTAATTTTACAATAGCGGCCGCCATTTTGTTTTCATCTATCAAATGCAACCTGCCATGATCATCTGTTCATTTTGATTTTTTTGACTTGTTTTGTTAGAAACAGCTGAGATGATTCAAAAATGACAAGTACGAACTGAGGGTTCTACTTTCGACGCAGAAAAAAATATAATTAACGCGGTCTGGAACTATTGTTACGTAACTGCTGAAAAAAAGGAAGTAAAATTCATTGCATTCCTATTCATTTAGCACTAAACATTTAACCCGGAGATGATTCGGGAGTCGGGAGCAGATATGGATATGCAAGCGACACGTACACGCTACACGGCGGACACATGATGACGGGCGGCCGTGGGGGTCGCCCGGGCGCAGGCACATCCATAGCTAGCTACGTGTCTCGCTCGGCCGGTATGTACGTACATGGGGGTCCGCCGCCGTCAGCCAG
Source organism: Heliconius hermathena (assembly GCA_013403705.1). Taxonomy (NCBI): domain Eukaryota; kingdom Metazoa; phylum Arthropoda; class Insecta; order Lepidoptera; family Nymphalidae; genus Heliconius; species Heliconius hermathena. The sequence goes on along the minus strand of JAAIXJ010000388.1, from coordinate 108,963 downwards.
GGCGCCAGCGGGGCCGGCCATCGACCAGGCACACCAGGGAGACGGACATCGGGACGAGAGCACGGTATCGATCACGCACAGGCGCCATTTTGAACCGACACTGAGCGGCGCGTCGCGCTCGCGGTGTTGCCACGTCGCCGTCTATTTCGAGCTGCCCCCCTCGCGCCGGTGCCCCCGCAGCATGTATAAATATGATCGAGGCGGCCGCGGCGCGATAACATACACATACATACGTATGTACGTAGCGGCTTTCACCAGCGGGGCGCCCGGCTCGGGACGGGGCGGCGCGCGCCATTGGCCGCCGCGGGATCGATCGCGACGACGAGGCAGGCCACTGTGCGCCTTGGCGCGCCCGCCACACGAGCGGGTTCGCGCCGCGCGCCGGCATAAACAAACTGCCCTACTGCCTACTGCCGCGGCCGCCATCGTCGTGTATTATGCCACTTTTCTAGAGTCGAGATTCCTGTGTCCGCGGCCGGCGCACCCAGCGCTCCCTGCCGAAGGACAAAGGGCCGATTTCACGCGAAAAACAAAGGGAAACGCCGGCAGGACCCAACGGCACTGAATGCTTGTTTACGACAGATGGATTCTTTCACACAATTTAGCGCTCGTCGCGTTGCCAAGTCGCCGCGGAGAGCGCACGGCCTATCATTATGAAATTAACTTAATTTTCAAACACACTTTCCGTTTTGAGTATAATTGAGCGGTAGGTACGAGCGTGACGGCAGTCCAATATTTATATTGAGATTTGTATAGTATCTCTATTAGTCTAGCGTATGGGAGGGCACAGGTGTGGAAATGTCACACACGCAATATGGAAGTAAAATATCACTATCTGGATGCAAATATGTCGAATGCGACAGAAAAAGTTGTTATTTGTAATAAAAACGTTCATAATGAACATCAAATAGGATAAGACGCAATCTGTCAACTAGGCACTTACCTGTATTTTTACTCGAAACTGCTTTCTTTCTTCTTTGTGTTCACGAAAACGTCACTTACAGTCGAAATAAACAACTGGACTATGGTATTTTGAGATTTTGTGAAGATTTAATATGCACAAAAAAAATATACATAACGTTGAGCAAACGTCCTGCGCACATAGAGACCGAATGCGAACTGTTGGTTTAGTTTGGGTCGGTTGGTGGTGGAGGGCGGCGGGCGGAAAACCGGAGAATGGGCAAGCGAGGGAGCGAGATGGGGCAACTACTTTTTTATTAAAATCACTAATACTACAAACTATAGTAAATCAATCTATCTCAAAAATTGAAAAAATATTTAAGAAACATTCTTGTATAAATAAAAAAATATTGAACTACATATTTTAATACTAGAGTAATAATATTGACATCCGTTCACATTTTGATTGAAAGCTGAAGCGTTTACGCTAGCTACAGTAGGAAGCATGCAAGTGTGAGTGCTATTATATCACAGGGAGGTGACCGATGTTGCCAACTTATGCATAATTGATTTAAATTATTCGTGTTATAATTTTTCTAATAAATATTGCCCACCATATGTATATTTATAAATGATGACACATTACAGATCATACTTAATTAAATATTATATTTACAGCTCTAGAACTCATATATAGGATTAACGGCATGATGCTTTGTTGGATTAAAACTTTTAAGTTAATATTAGCATGATTATAATTTAGCTTCTGTAAATTGTAAATAATGTATTAGTCCCGGGCTCCGGCGCCCAACCCATCTCAAAGGCCGGCAACGCACCTGTAGCTCCTCTGGTGCTGCACGGGGTCGTGGNGTATCTTTCAATGTTTGTTATCTAAACCAAATTCTGTTGAAGCTAAATGGTTATATAAGTTTAAGGTTAAATAGTGTATAATTTACTTTAGCAAATTTCTGTTAGCATTATGTATTTTTAGTTCGTTTTAAGGGAACGATGGGACTGACATTTTTGTATTTTATTTACTTAAAAAGTCCCTAAATAAAAACAGATAAAAAAAAAATGATTATAATTTAACTTCTGTAAATTGTAAATAATGTATTAGTATTTTGTTTGATGTTAGATATGTACTATACAGTTGTTTCAATTTCATTAGTAAATTAGAAGAGACAGTGCCTATAATTTTTTTTAAGTAGTGATATTTAGACGAACATTAAACTTTAATGACATGTATAAACTTTTAAAAATTTTGTTAAATACAAAAATATTACAATACTCTAGTACTTTAATCGTAATAAGCAAAATAAAAAAAAATAATACAATTCTATTAAAAATATACAAGTTTTTTAAAGTAATAAGATAATAATAGTTCAAAAAAATTTTTTGTCATATTTAACAATTACTAAAATAAAAAATTAAATCTACCAATAGCAATCGAGTGCGTGTATTTGACATAAAGATAAACTACCTCAACACGTCGTATCAGTTTTGAAGTCATTTTTAAGGAATTATCAAAGAAAATACACATTGAATTAGCAAATCAAATTTAAAATGCGGTCAAGCATTGCAGTTTTAAGTTTTACATTTTTTTTCGCTGTAGTTTCAGCTAGAATAGACCCACAGAATTTGAGATGTTTAGGTTTGTTTACAAGAGCTTTTTTTAGTATTTACTTAGATTATAAAGTTAAATTAATGATTGTAAAAAAATTTCAGTGTGCCGTCAAACATTTGAGGAACTCAATGCAGCAATAAAAGGTGTGGAAAAATGGAAAAAAATAGATGTGAGTATCTAACAACATTTTCCTTATAGCCCTGTTATTTATACTTAATTTTATTAAAATATTTGTTGATGGAAAATTGTAATATTTTTCATTTAGAACTTTTGTAAAATCAAAAAGACCTGTTTATTATTTTATACTTTTTTTACATTAATATTTTCTAAAAGACACCAATTAAAGTAAAAAAACTGAATATAAACATTTTTTACATTCTATTAAAATAATATTTTGCTTTACTTTTTTTTCATGTAATTTTAAAGTCATTTTATATCATAGAATATTTCAACTACACACTTTCCTACAGTCAAGTATCTCTCTATATTCTGCTTTAGGTATTTTACCAGTGCACAAGAGAGGGAGGGGGTTGCTTAAAATAAATTTAAATGTAATTACTCCAATGAGTGAGAATGCATAATGGGATCTGTATCCATTACACTTATGGTCAGATTGTTCCATTGTACAACAATGGCTTCCTTAAAATGAAACTACAATGTTATTAAAAAAGAAAATACAACTTTATTTTTAATAATGCTATATTAAACTTCGGTGGGTCGACCCCCTGCTAGATGGACCGACGACCTAAAGAGAGTGGCAGGAAGCGGATGGATCCGAAGAGCTGAAGATCGTGTGTGGTGGCGAGAATTGGGAAAGGCTTATATCCAACAGTGGATGATTGACGGCTGTGAATGATGATGATGATGATATTAAACTTACAATATTTTATTAGTGTCAAAAAAATGGTTTCTTTCATGTTGTTGCATAATAGTAATAAGAATGTATTAAATACTTCAGGTTGGAAACTTTAGAATGGATGCCAGTGGTAATACAATGCAACAAAAAGTTCCGGCGCACAGATCTGCTGTTTACATCTCCGAAGTTATTGATGAGATTTGTAAGTTTATCAACATTTTCTTTGTATTTTTTGCTTGTTTATTCTTTAAAGATTTTGCTTGGGTAGTACAGTTTTTGTGTTGCAATTTGTATGTAACTATTACATAATAATATAATTATATATATATTGGTAAAGTATAATTGTGTACTTAAAATATCTAACATGGAACACTATGTATACTATAAATGGGTAAATTGTTTTAAAAATAAAAAAAATTGAGTAATCTAAAGTAAATTACTGCTTTAAATGACAAATAAAATTTTACAAATAATGATAAAAATTAAATATATCATGAGATAATGAATATCTTATCTCTGTCTTAATCTATTAGTTCTACTGTATTACAATGAATAGATTTTAATAAGGTAAACCTCATAGTATTGAAAAAAATTAACTTTTATTTATAACAAAATTTGATTTTTAAAACAGTGCTTATAATTTATTAGATTTATAATAAAACTCACCCTGAAAAATGATTTTTTTAGACATAACATTAGTTTTTATTGTTTTAAAATGTTACTATAATTAAAATATTTAAATCCAGCCATCAATATAAAATTAACCAAAGATTTTTTCACGCACATATCACGCTTTTTCCCATATATGGCAGGATAATGCAGAAAGAATTAGTTAATTGTTCAGTAAAAAGTAACAGTTTAATATGTTAAATTTAAAAATGTAACATTTATTAAAGACTACTACTGACTCTCAGCTTCGTCTGCTTGAACATAATTATTATTTTCTAATCTTTATTACTTTCGTTTTCTATTTTTTTTCCTATACTGAAACTTTGAAAGTTTAGTTTCAGCAATTTAATAAAACAATTAATTGTAGATATTTTATCAAACAACATTCTTTAATATGGTATAACTTTTTTATTTATAACCAGATTGAAACAAAACATACAGTAAATGTTAAGGGAAGCTTGCTAAAACACAATAGTGAAAATTGCACTTAAATCTATTTACCCTTTCTGATGTTAGCGTAAACATAAGCACAGACAAAAAAAAATATCATTCTGTTTGGTTCTTGAAATGATACTACAAGTTTAAAGTATGAAGCAAAACTGATTTATTTTTGTTAATACCCACAATATAATTATTGAACATCAATGTCTATTTAAGTACACAATTTTACCAACATAATTAATATATAACATATCTTCCCCCATACCAATACATGTAGAAATAATCATTAGAAGACAATCAAACAGTTACCAGAATAATTATATACAAAATATAAATCTGATCAGTGCTTGGGATTCCAATTATATCTGGCCACAACTCTGGTGGTGGTATCTCAATAGGCATATCTGGTGTAGGTGTTCCAGATCTTGAGCTGCGAGCAGTACGGTCATGAGCAATCGGGTCCTTATCTATTACTTGTGGTGTTACAGTACATGCTAAGATCTGGTCAGCATGTCTACGGCGTAACTCACCATCTTCCGTTCGCACCCTGTAGGAGCTAGGACCCTCAATCATCTCAACAGTAGCTCTTTGCCACTTCTCACCTGGACCATACATCCGTATTAACACTGGTTGACCCTCAGCAAAGGTGCGAGTGGGTGTTCTGTGTGCCGCTGCCTCCAGTTGTATCTCTGTGTTAGAGGGTACTGCATCCGGGTGGAGAGATGATAGCGCTGTCCTATATCGACGACCGTTCAGTAACTCTGCAGGCGTTTTATTTGTTACGCTGTTTGGCACCGTACGAAGATAGTACAAAGCCTTACTTAATTTCTCACTCCAAGGCATGTCAGAAGACGACATTTTCTTTAATTTATTCTTGAACGTCTGAATGGCACGTTCGATCTGTCCGTTAGTTGCCGGATGATACGGCGGTGAATACAAATGTCTGATTCCATTTTTAGACAAGAATGAATTGAATTCATCAGAGCTAAATGCTCTTCCATTGTCCGACACTAAAACTTCTGGAAGTCCCTGTGCAGCAAATATTTTCCTCAAAACTACGACAACCGTGGACGCACTCATTGAGGGAATAATTTCAGCTTCAAACCATTTGCTGTAACTATCAATCAACACAAGAAAAGTTTTTCCTTGGAATGGTCCCGCAAAATCTATGTGAACCCGGTTCCACGCTTTTTCTGAAGTGATCCATGTTTGTGGGTCTCCTGGTGGATTATTCCTGACTGCCTGGCATAGTTCACAAGCACTCACCGTTCTTTCGATCTGGTTATCCATGCCTACCCACCATACGTAACCTCTAGCATATGCCTTTGTCTGGACGATCCCCGCATGTGGGGCATGTAAAAGTTTAAGTACCTGGTCTTGAAGAGCCGCAGGTATAATGACTCTATTGCACCACAATAAACACTCTTTATTGTGTGAAAGAGCCTCTCTCCGTGTCCAGTATGGTTGCAGCACAGGGTCGCTATTACGTGGTGGCCAACCATGTAAAACATGAAACAAAACTCTCCTCAATATAGGATCTTTCTTGGTGAGTTCCGCAATTTTGCGCACGTCCAAATTCCACCCTCTAGGCTGCTCTTCTAAAAGTAAAACGTCTCTAACAATATCTGTAGTCGCTGTCGATGTATCCGGGGCTGTCCATCTGCTAAGCGCGTCCGCGTTCCCAATCAGCTTCCCAGGTCTATATTTAATGTCATAATCGTAACACCCCAGCTTCAAAGACCAGCGCAACATTCTCGGTGAAATCTGATCCGGTATAGGTTTCTCTCGGTTGAACAAACCTATCAACGGCTTATGATCCGTCACAATAGAGAACTTCCGGCCCGCCAGATAGTCATGAAATTTTGTCAATCCAAAAATTATAGCCAATGCCTCCTTATCAATTTGGCCGTATCTTCTTTCATGCGCTTGCATGGTTCGTGATGCCATCATTATCGGCCTTTCGGAACCGTCGTCCATTACATGTGCTATGATAGCCCCCAGACCATACTCCGACGAATCACATATAAGGAGCAATTCTCTGTTGATGTCGTAGCCAACCAACGTGCGATCCGACGACAGTAACTCCTTGGCCATCTCAAATGCTTCCTGTTCCTTTTTACTCCATCTCCAAGGCCTCTTAGACTCAAGCAAGCGGTATAATGGTTCCAACACGGTTGCCTTGTTTGGCAAAAATTTTTCATAAAAGTTATACAAGCCTAGAAAAGCCCTTAATGTTTCTTTGTTAGTTGGAGCCGATTTTTCTTGTATCTCTTTCACCTTTGCAGGGGACGGGTGCAGACCTTCTGCGTCAATCATATGTCCCAAAAACGTAATGCTATCAGCTGCAAACATACATTTCCTCAAGTTAAGACGCAAGCCCATCTTTTGAAGCTTCAATAACACATTTCTTAGGCGTTGATTGTGTTCATGTATTGTCTTTCCTGCTATGGCAATGTCATCCAATAAACATGCCACTCCATCCATCCCCGCGAGGGCTGTCGACATCACTCTCTGAAAAATACCCGGGGCTGCACTCACACCGAAAGCTAGCCTATTCACCTTCATCAGACCAATAGGTGTATTGAGTGTCAAGAGCATAGCAGTTTCTTCATCTACCTTTAATTGAGTATAGGCTTGTTTCAGATCCAATTTAGTAAATACACGTCCTCCACTAAGTTTAACGAAAGCCTCAGTTGATGTTGGTAGTGGGTAAGTATCCGTGTCTATAGCTGCATTTACCGTCGAACGATAATCCCCACAGATACGCAATGAGCCATCATCTTTCTTGACAATTCTTAAGGGCGTGGCCCATTTCGAAAATCTGACAGGTGATAATACCCCTTCTTTTACCAGGCGTTGCAGTTCATCTTCAACCTGATGCTTCAATGGAAATGGAACGGGGCGTGCTTTCAAGAAACGTGGTGTTATATTTGACTTAACATTTAACGAAACTTCCGGCCCTTTGTACATCCCAAGACCTTCCTTAAATAAGTCAGGGAATTCTTCTTTATAAGGCCTAACTTGCTCGGCGGACCAATACAGGCCCGAAATATGCAGCCCTAATGCCTGAAACCAGTTTCTCCCCAACAGGCTTGGGCCACGGCCGGAGACCACCACTAGCTCACATTGGGCTGCCTTGTCTCCGAGTACTGCGCGTACATTCGCTATACCTATCACTTTCAAGGGGTCACAAGTCCACGTCATGAGTTTTAAATTGGTAGAATTCAAAGGCGGGGGGGTGAGCTACAATTTGTGATACGTCTCCTCAGAGATTATTGACCTCGAAGCTCCAGAGTCCACTTCCATTGACAGCTTGACGTCATCTAAAGTAACATCTGGTACTATTGGAGGTCTATAATTATCAGCATAAACGTAAATGCCCATCATGTTTTCATTTGAACACCCTTCTCCGCAAATAGCGCCGTTCTGTGCCTCATCACTCGCCTGGTGCACCTTGTTAGGTCTCTTATTACAAGCCGCTGCGATGTGTCCAAAACGTTTACAGTAAAAGCATCTCGACTTCGAAAACGTGCAACGCTCGCCCGGCTTGTGCACCCGCGCACAATGTCGACACTCGTTCGATTTAATTCTACCGATTTCCATTGGTACTGTGACGTCAGACAGAGTTTGTTTCAGTCCCGCAGTATTGCCGTATAAATCTGGAAACGTTGCTTGATAGTTGAGACAGGTCTGAACCGCCGTCTCGTATCCCGTCTCAAGCGCTCGTCTCGTACCCAATACTAATCGGTCCCTCAGTTGGCGCTTTAAGTCTGTGAAATTGCATTTAGCGCCCAATAAAGTGATCGCAGCCACAAAATCCTGTACGGTCTCATCAGGTTACTGTCGGCGTTTATGAAATTTATCACTTTCTAGTATTTCGTTAACCTCTGGTTCGAAAAATTTGTCCAGTACACTAAGAATTTCATTAAATTCCACGCTAGTGGGTCTCGCGGGTGCTAACAATGATGCAATCAATGAGTAAGTATCCTTTCCGCACTGTGATAGAAACAGAGAACGTGCCTTACTATTAAATTCACTTTCGAAAACACCCGCGGCGAGAGCGCATTGCAACTGTTCTTTATAATCGCACCACTTGTCTGTCTTGGGGTTAAAATGTCCAGGATATTAGCGATATTAGTCGCCATTTCCACAAAAATCTATTTAATTTTCCTCGTCGCCAATAAGATGATACTACAAGTTTGAAGTATGAAGCAAAACTGATTTATTTTCTTAATACCCACAATATAATTATTGAACATCAATGTCTATTTAAGTACACAATTTTACCAACATAATTAATATATAACAGTTCTATTACATTATTAAATGCCAATAACATTTTTTCTTGTATGTCTTGCATGTACAGACACCTATCCGCTGCAATATTATTATGTGAATAAATTATATTAAATCAACAATAATATAAATGTTATATTTATTAAAATTTTAGTTGACTTCATCATTATTTCATTGATTAAAACCTATTCTATATACAACTATTTACATATTATAAACTCCTTTTTGTCCCATTTTTCTATGTATTTTAATGTTAGAAGCCGTTGCGGTGCTGTGGTACAATGGTAACTATTAATGTTGTAGGTTACATTCCCACTCGAGGGAATTAATGATTATTTATTTATTTAAATTTCGCCACTCAGCGCACAATTGCCTTAAAAATTTGGCATAAATACTCTGCTAGATGCTATATACATTAGCATAAAATTGAAAAAAAAAATGTTTTATTTATTTAAAGTTTTATTCCAAATTTAGGAAAGAAAAATACTTGTTTAGAAAACGTGGAGGCGTTCTAATCCCGCTACATTCAAATTTTTATACGTTTTCTAAATAAATATATATATTTTTTTCAGGTAAGAAAATGGACGACTACGTACGAGTATATTACAAGTCGACAGGTAAACTGGCCATCATGCAATTGCTTTTGCCCAACGGTGGGATGAACCCCAACTTCTCGAAGACTAAATTTGTGACCGACGATGATTTAAACAAGAGCTTGGAATATTATGTGAGTCTGTTTATGTTATTTTAGTTTCACACAAGTCGAAACATTACGTGTCGAGTGGCGGAACTCAACGCCGCGCTTTGCCTCGTTTCTAGAATGCGGAAATGAAAATATTAAATATTACATTTCCCCGAGTGGGAATCGAAACCACAACCGTCGCGTTTTCAGACGCATGCTTGCTACTGCGTCACGACGTCCTCAATATATTATACGTAACAAAAAAACTCATTTATACATCATTCAGCCTTAGCTTTAGACTGGCAAGGTTGCCTAACTTAACGAAAAAGAAATAATCTATAATAGTTATAAAATATTTTCCTCCACTTTTTTAAGATATTGCGTGATGAATGGCGGGACTTTATTTTCTTAGTCATCAGAGCAAGGCAAGGAAATAATCTTTCTTTCATTGGAAATTGAACTCACAACCGTCGCGTACTCTGTGTCGACCGCTTCAAAGAAAAATATTTTGAAAAATAAAAAATTAACATAGAGCAAAAATTCTATTTTTATAATAATATAAAGTATAACCTTACAGACTTAAATAAAAACAAATATGAGATCTATTCTATATATGTTTTCTTTATCTCCAGTGTGAACGTATGTTCGAGGAGAACGAAGATGAAATAACTGATTTATACAAGAATCGGCCCGAAGATGACATAATGCCAGATGCTGAAAGAGAGGTGAGTTATATGTATATTTTTTAGAGAACATATGAAAATTTAAACGTATCGGATCTTGAACCCGCGCCTCTTGAGAACCGTCCAAGCGCTCTGACCAACTAAGCCATACACTCTCATCAAGCTACGTCGAAGTTCTTATATGCGTGTTGCAACTTATTTTTACTAGTATATCTTTAGAGAGATTCTTACAAATTTCCGCTACCCATTGATAATTGCTTAGAATTATCATTTAATTTATTAATTATTAATTAATTATATCATATCCTTTTCGTTATTTTTTTTGCTTCACGTTCTATCCTGCACACACAAGAATAGCCAGAGGGAACTTGAGAATCTGTCTGTGTGGAGACACTCCGTTCCCATTAAGAGTTGAATGTCACCACTCAACACGCAATGCCTCGAAATTTCGGCGGATAGTAAGGAACGGAGCGTCTTAACACTAGGTTCCCTCAGCTGATCCTGCTACATACAGCGTTAAACTGAAAAAAAAAATACTATGCAGTGTATATTGAATTTTATGATTAGTTTAGTTAGTACGAAACTTGTAATAATAAATTGTTTTTTGTCAAGTATAATGCACCCTTACTCTGTTTTGAGTAACAAAAGGTAGATTATATTATTATAGTTTTATTACTTACAAAAATCCAGGCGAAAAGGATTTTTTATTTGTTTGTTATTAGGTAGTAGAGCATGCAGATTATAGTTTATTACTTATAATAAAGTAAGAATACATGAAAGATATATATAAAAAAAGAATTTATTGGTAGCATTTAATAATGTTTTAGAGCCAAAAACAATGTTTTTAATTTTTTTGTCTGTTTGCCTGTCTGTGCCTTTGATCACGCTAGTCCGGTTGTATGTAATTGCAGTTCTCTGTATTATATTTTGGCAATCTCATCTTAGTATTTAGTGTTTGTTTCATTATAATCGGCTTATAAATAAAAAAAATGTATACCATTTTAAAAAATGTTGCTTCACTAAATAACTATAAATATANCTGAAAATAGCTGTTTTGTTGAATTGGCTGAAACTTTACTTTTCAATATAGGTATAGATATAGTTTTTGAAATGATATTGTTTTTGGAAAACCAAAGCATTGTGGATTAATAATTATGTATGTAGTTCAAGCGGGCGTAGCCGCGAGCGAGTAGCTAGTAGTTACCATGACAGTTAGCATACAAATATAAGTTTGCATTCTTCAATTGAAGCAAAGCAAAAACCACGGAGATAGTGGTATATATGCAAAAAAATAGTAATGTAGTCTGACAGGAACTTTTACTTTAGGGTACCTTTCACGATTAGAGGTTCCCGCCGACATTTGTATAATTTGGATATCCACATGGAGGCGACAGTTTTGCACACACGATTTTTTTAATTTTTTTTTTATTTAGTTCAGCACTACAGACACTTGGTCCGTACCCTTTTTTAAATTTATTATTATATCTAATTTTCTTACCATATATATTAATAACATTATTGTTTTTATACATACATACAGTAACTACACACGATATTATGCAAATGACTGTCTTATCACTAGGTGCCCAGGTGCCCTCTGCCTACTTTGCTATATGCTGGATACAGCGTGAAGCTAAAAAAAATCTATATCCATATTCGAAGTACTATTTATTATATATCCCTATATAACGCACATAGAAGGGTAAACAGAGGTGTTAGACACCGCCCAATTGTCAAGACATTGTATAGCGGATCTTACTTTACGGTTGGAACTTAACGCTGCGGTTTGTCTATCAGAATGAAAAAATAAAACTTATTATAATATAACCACTCCCTCCAGTCTTCATTTTTTTATATAGTAAACATATCATTATTTGTGTGGTGCAGAAGCAAAATCGTGTGACTGTAAACGCGACAGGTTGTGGGTTCGATTCCCACTCGAGGAAATCAAATATTTTATATGGAAAAATGAAATGGAAGAGGAAACGAGAAATTCCACCACACATCACGCAGTGCCTCCAGAATTCATCGGAAAGTGTGAAACAGAAGTGTCTTAATGGGAACGAAGTGTCTTAACACAAGGTTTCCAGGTTCCCTCTACCTACACAGCTATGTGTGGAATACAGTGTGATGCTTAATATTTTTTTAAATAAATGCCATATTATAAATTTCAGATTTGCTTCAACCACGCTAAATACTGTGAAGAATGGATGTTACCAAACGAAGAAGACACAACATGGACGCCGGAAATGGAGGCCGAATACGTTAAAGTTAGTTTATATATTTTTACACACTTAACACGCTGTGCCTCGAATATTCGGTACCCGGCAGTGCGCAGGGAACAGTGTCTTAACACCTTAAGCTGGAAAAAAAATATTAGCAAAAATATGGTTTACTCCGTCTGGATGGATGTGGGTTAAATTATGGATTTAACCTATATCCATCCATCCTTGAGGGAATGTAATTTAGTTATGTTTCCCTGCTCTATGATTCATAAGAAACACACAATATCTCCAAAATTAAATTCTTTCTGCCTACCCTCCAAAATGCAGGATACAGCGTGAAAGTAAAAAAAATGTTCTTTTTTAATTTGTTTTTTAAAAAAAGCAATAATTTATTTTATATCCAAAGGTCCACGGCCCAGATCCCTACGGCTTCGGAGGTGGCATGCCCCAAGAGTCCATGATGCCGGACATCGAAGACTCCGAAGGTTACGATGAGGATGCCGAGGAGTTGGAGGCAGAGGAACAAGAGCCAGCTGTTAAAGACGAACTGTAGATGTAGAATTATGTATGGAAGATTGTGTGGATTTGAACCGGCAACCTATTGTGTTAGTAGTTGTAAACAGATGTGTGATCATGGTTGTTATAGAATGTGTTTTTTATACTATATTATATATTTAATATTATTTTTTTCCAAATAATGGAAGAAAAAAATGTAGTGCCTTTACTTTAAAAAAGTATATAAATTTGATGTCACAATTTTTTTTAACTGTCTTTTTCTTTCTATTTATTTATTATATTGTTAAATTTTGATGTGCGTTTTGATTTTTCTGCTCAATTCTTGCTATATTATTAGTTGTTATTATCGTGGATTTTCTAAGGGCTTCTAATCTTATTATAAAAGACATTTATATGTAGGTACTATCTACTAGATAGTATCTATATTATTTATAGATATATGTAGGTACTATCTACTAGGTAGTATCTATATTATTTATATATAAATAAAGTGCGTCATTTCACCACCCTGTGTTCCTAATGAATCTGTTAAAATTTAATACAAAAACATTTTTTAAATTTGAACCATTACTTCCTAAGATTAGCGTGTCCAATAAAATAAACTCTTCTGATTAACGATTTTAGTAAATGCTGCCAGTTAAAGAAATAAAAATGAAAAAAATATTTATCTTAAATAAAAATAAATATATTTATTGTATTTAGTTTAAAGTATGAGGTTGTGTCGGAAACTTGTGATGTATTATTATTACAATAAACAATTTTAATATTTATTTTGTTGTTTTTTTTGCACTAAGTTTGATTTGAGGTCGCTGTGGCGCAGAGGCACTTGTGATCGACCTTAACGTGACGATTACGGGTTCTTGGGGAATAAAATGTTTAATATTTTCATTTTCTGGCGGGTAACGAGGTACAAGCTCGGCGATGAGTTACACCATTATAAGGTTAATTTTGCAAAGCTTAGTGAACTCATCTCATCTCGCAAATGAGATCACGTGTTTGTTGTTGTTAACAAAATTGACCTTTATTTTATTTCATTTTAGGGCATAGAAATCAATTTTCCAAATTCTTAAAACCTAACAGTTGAAACTCGTTTTTGTCTCCGCTGAGAATTCTTTATAGGTTGTTAACAGGTTTACTATAAGTCGACGTCATGTTATTTGATAATGGAGGAAAACAAACGCAAAGACCTCGCAACTAAAAGATGCAATCTGACCAATTAAATTAAAATCGGGCCCACTCCTGTAAAATAGATGTGAGATCACATGTTAACTCAAGATTTCTTTATGTAAAAGATTCTTAATTTAAAAAAGTATATAAAATAAAACAAAATGAAATATAATTAAAAATATATTTATTCGTTTAATATCACGTAAACAAAAAATGGTACAAATTTACAAAAAGCTTAAAAACAAATAAATTCAATGTATCGAATATTATTTACATTATTTACTATTATTACATTAAAACTGTGTATTTATATGACGCCGTAATCTGTTATTGTGTTGGTTACGGGTTTGATCCCCATGGAGGGAAACGATAATATAATAAAAAAATATACATTTTCCCGCTATGGCAAGATAAAACGCGAGGTTGTATCTTATTATTAGTACAATACCTTAAAAACGGACGGAAAGTGAAGTCTTAAAACTGGATTCTTTCTAGCTACTTCGAAAGTACAATTAAGGACAAAACAACAATAAATTCATGATAACCTTTAAATTCACATAAACAATAACAATTTCAAGATTTAAAACAAAAACCTAAATAACTGGGGAGTAAAAACAGAATATTTATTAATTTCGATTAACTTATCCATGTTTTATCTGAAAAAAACACTAAAAATACTGTAAATCTGGTCAACTTTGACAATTAATATTTAAGTTGTTACTTTTTTTTGTTTGCATAAATTATTTTCGGTTGTTTTCTTTTTAATCTAGAATCAGAAGATTGCATCCATTATTTAATAAAAACATGAACCTTTGACTACTGCAAAGTGTTCGAAACGTCGGGTTTCCAAAATGTAAAACCTTAAATATACGTGATTAATCTGGTTAAATTAGTTCATTTAAAATGTGTAATAATCGTGAAAATCAAAGAATCATATAATAAGTATATGAACCAATGTTACTTAGATTAATAAGAATAATTATGGCCGCCTTAACGTGAATGGTCCTTTCTGTGAAGTGTGTCAAACTTGCCCTTTAATGAGGGTAACATTGACAGATAACAAAATTCAGATTTCTTTCAATACTGATGTATTTTAAAAGATTTATGGGAATGTCTATGGGAGTAAGTATTATGAGAGAACTAATAAAACAAAAACACTCTTGCAATGAACTTTAAATTTTATGATATAGTGTAAAGTATCGCTCACGTCAGTTAAAGTTACACGGATTGTAATTATGAAGCGTTAAAATACAGTGAAGAGAATAGTTTCCAAATTGTGTCAGTGTGGCGTCACATTACCAAAACTTATAATAAAAATAATATCAATAACTATATATAACTAAATTATCGAAAAATTAATACTAATTATTATTTATTAAAACAAAAAAAAAACATTTTAGTGTAAGTGCGCAGATACAGCTGACGGTCATCAATACATGAATCATTTGCGCAATTTTGTCACATTTTCAATCAGCATCCAAATCAAATTAACTTAAGATTCAAAGAAGTTCAGATTCTAAATCATCATAATTTTAGACATATTTTCACTTATCGCCCGAATTCGAGATAATTTTTATCCGAGTTGAATGGAGGAACTCAACGCCGCTCACTAGTCAAGTTATTGATAACTACAGACAGGAGAGAATAATTAAATATAATCATTCCCGCAAGTGGGAATCGAACCCACACCTGACACTGTTCCACGGCGACACGATTGCCTCGTATCCACATTATTCATCTTTTTTTTTCATTTTCATTTATCCATATATATTATATTATAATTAACATTTAATATACTTTTTTATGTTATAATATAGTTTTAACAGATCATATAAAAGACAATTTACATTTTAAAAAAACAATCTTAATACAATTTTTACAATTTTAATACTTTGAAATAATAAAGTGGTGTTTTTCGATACTTTAATGATTCAGTGTAAAAAGTATAAATGATACTGCTTGTTAAGTCAGAGGTAGTAAATTCATTTCCATTTCTTTATAATGTATTATAAAAATATATATTTTACTATATACAGTAGAAATTCGATTAAATAGACTAATTGTAATTGTTAGGCATTCAGATAATCGAAAGTTCGGATAATAAAATATATGAAAAAAAAAAAAAAAGGTTTGATGCATATGTTGCAAATAATGTAATTTTTATTAAAAACAAATGGAAAATTTATGTCTATCAGGAGATACATTTTCTTATATATGATTAATACATTTATTTACGTACATATTTAATATATACAGGCACGAGGTGTCACTATAAAACCGACTGGTTGTGGGTTCGATCCCCACTCGAGGACATGAAATATTTACTTAAATTTATATTTCCATTTCTTCGCTCTGGTGTCGAGGCAAAGTGCGGCGTTGAGTTCTGCCACTCAACACGCAATGCCTCCAGAATTCGGCAGAAAGTGGGGAACAGAGTGTCTTAACACTAGGTTCCCTCTGCCTACCGTGCTGTATGCGGGATACAGTGTGAAGCTAATTTATATTTAATATATGTAATTAGCAACGGTTGGTTGTCCGGGTAATTGCGAATCCGTACAACTGAGGACCAGATAATCGAGTGTCTACTCCTACTGTGCTAAAAAACTTAATATAGTATAAAAATTCTACAACAACTTACGGCCTTGATGTTTTCTAAAATACGTGCATAATTTTTTTATCATCTAAATATCATTAGTAAGTAAGAATATATTTTAAAAATACATTAATAAAAATAAGGCAAGTTCACACTTTTGGTACAAAAGGCACTAATTAGTTAAATGTATATAAAATACATTATTTAAAAATCAATAAAAGCTAACACAATATACAAATAGTCTAAATTAGACAATCAAAAACTATGAAACATTTAAGTTCATTTAGTCTAAGTCAGTTGAGTCTAAGTGCATACGGTGAAACGTCTAAGTCAATTTAGTCTAAGTGCTAACAACACATGTTTCTCTGTAACTCTCCGTGCTTCACGTTGGAGTTAAGCGCCGGCAGCTCTATTTTCCCTGTGTGAGTCGCTTTCTCTTCGGAAGGAATACCTACAAATATTTCAATATCTACCATTAATGTTGTATAAGTCGGTAATATTTTTAAAGAAATTGTATATATATTTAATGAGCTATTTTATATATATTTCATACGAGCTTAGGGAACCTAGTGTTAAGACACTCCGTTCTTCACACGCAGTCCAAATTCTGAACATTGTGTCTTAAGTGGCGGAACTCAATAGCGAGTTGGCAAATAAGAATAATTTAATATTATAATATCGAACCCACAACCAAATGAAATAAATGGATTACATTCAAGGCCGACGATATTATATTATAGCTACAGTTATTTGTTACAGTTATAAATATTTTTCAACAGGTTGAAGTTATTATTATTTTTTTAATATATAGTTTAGGAAACAGTAGATACTTTTTATTGTTGAAATCTTATAAAAAACAAAAACCAATATAATCTTATAAATGAAAACTATTACTTTACTCAAATCAAAATAATATGTAAAATGTTACACACACTTTTCTAGTCTTACACAAACGATAAGGCGTTAAGTTCCGCAACCGTCAATAAATAATATTTACCTATTGGTAATTTATCATCTTCGTTTGAGTCGTAGGATCTTAGTGAGGACATGAGGTTAGAAGAGGACATTTTGAGCAGTTCCGTTGCAGTGTTTAGAAATACCTGGTCAATACCCTGTAAAGGAAAAATAAAGTATATTTTCTTAACACTAGGTTCCCAGGTATGCTCTGCCCAACTATGAGCGGGATGAAGCAAAAAACTAAGTAAAAATATTTTAATATGTGCTTGTAAGGACTTTGTTATTTGTATTGATGAATTTAATTACGGAAAAAGGAAAATAAGTTAATGTATAAATAGGTTCACACTGTATCCCGCATAATCAACACAAATTTTGTCTTATTAACAGAGCAAGGATTAGAATGAAGATAGTTTATTTGGGGAAAATGGGAAGTTGGAATCGAAACCGCTGTGAGTGTCAGTGACCTGGTCGTGCAGCGCGGAGGTCTCGCAGTAGGAGGCGCCGATGGACGCGGCGTACTGCGCCGCCTCCAGCGCCGTGACCGCGCGGTGCTCTTCCAGGTCACTCTTGTTGCCCACCAACGAGAGGATCATCGCTTCTGGCACGTTGCTGTGGATATTTTGATAGTTATTATGTTTTGAAAACTAATTAAAATCAATTTAAAAGTTAAACTATTTTTCAGCTTCACGCTGCATTCCGCAGGGTAGGCAGAGGGAACCTAGTGTTGAAACGCTCCCATTTCCCACGCACTGCCGAGTTTCCAAAACATTGCGTGTTGAGTGGTGGAACACAACGCCGCGCTTTGCACTAATAAATGAAAATATGAAATATTATTAAAGTATGGCTTTGATTTACTAGAGATACAGCGTGAAGTTCTTTTCTTACTGCCTGACTGACAGATATGATAGACTGACACAAAATTTTCTGTTTTACGGACGACATTATAATAAATGGAAATAATAAGGCATTGGCCATACAGTTCACGCAACTTCAGTAACGGGGGTTTTAGTAATTAGTAATATATAAAATGACTCACTTCTCTAGTTCTTTGACCCAGCTCTTCATGGACGCAAAGCTGTTAGCACTAGTGATGTCGAACACTAGGAGGGCGGCGTTAGCGTTTCTGTAGTACATGGGGGCCATTGACCTGAACCTCTCCTGGCCTGCAGTGTCCCATACCTTGGAAAAACGTATGTATATATTAATATATAAAGCAAAATGTTTGCTTTAGCAGAAAAGGAAGAGACATTTCGTGTTCAGTGGCTAATCTAAACGCCCTCAAAAGTGAAAAAATGTCCAAGGTGGGAATCGAGTGTACAACCAACGCGTTTACAATGAGAAGTCAGTCAACGCCAAATCCACAGCATTTGACGCACCGCGTACCTCTTTCATCTCGTTCACTGCCATCAATATCTTCATACATCCCCCTAGAAGAGTTTTAATGCCCATGCGGTTTTACGTAACCTTGTTCCAGTATCTTTAATATTGTTTTCGAAGGTCAACCGAGGTCTCCCCCTACCTCTCTTACTGCTCACTTTTCCTTCATATATATTTTTTTCTGTAACCTACGTTTCGCTGCCGTATAAGAGCATCGGTACCCACACTGCATTGTGTACCGCAAAACGTGCAGTTCTCCGCCGTCTCATCAATGCATTTAGGTACTATTGACACTGTTACTGTTATTCCAATATTTACCAATTACACTGATCTTACATTCCATCCTGTCTTCATTTCTTTTAAATACCAGAACCTTTGTTAAAAGCTGACCCACTGTGTTGCACTTGAACAATTATTATACTAAAATTCAAACAAATCTTCCCAATACTCACTTGTAATTTAATCCTAGCGTCATCTAAATTAATGTTGCAGGTGAAGAAAGAGGCGCCTATGGTGGGTGATATATGCTTGGAGAACATTTTACCGATGTAACGCACCACCAGGCTCGTTTTGCCCACGCCTGAAAACAAAGTTGACAAAAATGTGTAAAAATTGGCAAAATTGTCGCTGTAAAAAAGCCTGTCGTGGTATAAGACACAAGGCGGCGTTGAGTACCATCACTTAAGACGCAATTTCTTGAAAAAATTGTCGGTGCGTGTGAAACGAAGTGTCTTACTTATATCTAGGCCTACTATGATATATGCAGGATGCAGGAGCAGATTTAAAAATCCACTCAGTCAGTCATAAAGAATATATAACGCGAAAAATGTCAAAAAAAAAAATAATTTTCGTTATTCCGTTGAACAAAAAAAAAACAAACTCGTTTCGTTTGATATTCCATATTTATACATCCGTTATTTAGTTTTAAAAGATAAGGTTAAAGCATTTGTAACACTGAACTAAATATTGGGAAGCGAGTTTTTTAATTTACATTCAAATAGCGGCAATATTAAACATGTCAATACCTTTTTTTATAACTTGTTTGTATACTCGTTTTGGACGGTTGTCATGTGAAATACTAAAATTGTAAAATTGTAATTGTACACTCTCTTCTCAACTTTTTGCTCCATTGCATATTGGGAGGTGGAACTTAAAGCTGTGTTTTTATTTTTTCCTGTCTTTTCAGAACTGAAGGTAAAATACATGAAAGTCGTCTAACGACTAGGAATCGAATTCATAACCATCGCAATCAAAATCAAATAATAACGAAGCTGACAAATCCTAACAAAAAGTGGAGCATAAAAACATATTATAAAAAACATAAATTCGCTTGTTGTAGTCATCATCTGATGACATTATGGAGCTGATGGTCATGATAGAAGACCCAACTCTTCAACGGTTAGCAGTCAGGGGACAATCTTTAAAATACTATAGGGGCCTATAGATCGCTAGTATACAACAGTCAAGTTGTTCGATTAAGCTGATAATAATTATAAGTAATAAATCATTTTTCAACTTCTAATGGTTGAGTTTTAACTTGTATATTATATAAAGATTAATAAAAATTGAATAACAATTCTATTAGGTACTTGGAGTGCGGACAAAAATATTAAAACTAATTTAAATTTCAACCGACTTCAAAAAGGAGGGCTTGGGACGTTTATTGCAAAAATCTACGAAAATAAAAAATATACAATGACGAAGTTTTAGTTTAATTAACTTATATTGTGATTTTTTTCTTTATGTTATTTTTCTAAATTGTAAGTAGTTTGTATGAGCTGTCGTAATTTTTTTACTATTGATGTCTATTGAAGCATATTGAGGCTTATATTTTGAGGCGGTCGTGGTGCAGAGGCACAAGGGTGTGGTTGTAGTTTGACGGTTGTGGGTTCTCGATCCCACCCCATAGTTCATCCCTTCGAGGGGATTCCCACTCGAAGGGATGAACTATAGGTTGGATTATTATTTATTAATATTTTCATTTCTTCACCATGGCACTAGATTGGCCTGGATTTTTAGTATTTGTAATTTTTGCTTAAATTTGTGCATATAAAGTATCATTTCATCACGGCAGCAACATCGCGGGTCGAAGCCAGTATAACATGACCTAACGTAGTAATTACGTATAATATAACTAAGTAGTATATATCAAACATGGTAATACAGGTGAGACCTGTTGCTCAAGGCCGTAAGTTACTTAACTCACGTAACACATTCATACATACGAGTATAGGATTAATGTAGATTGTAGATTCTTTGTTTAATTGTATTGTTATAATGAAGCTATCTATGGCGCTGTGGCAGGGGCCAGTCGTGGTGCGTGTGACTGCATATGCGACAAGTTGTGGGTTCGATTCCCACTAGAAGAAATGGAATATTTAATATTTTCATTTCCTCGTTCTGGCAATGAGGCAAAAGCGTGGCGTTGAGTTCCGCCAGTCAAGACGTAAGACTATTAGAACTCGTTTTCATTTGACTGTGATATATCTTCCATGTACAGACATCCGTTACGATTTTAAGTATATATTGATTTTAAATAACAAATAAAATCAATTATTCTGAAGGCATAATCATTATTAGTTACACATATTTTACCGATATTTTTCTCTCTTTTGTTATATTGTCTTGTGTCGTGCGCGAAATAAAAAAAACCGGAGAAGCGCGAGTCGGGCTCGCCCACTAAAGGTTCCTTACAAATATTGGATGTCTCAAGCTTTTTCAGAAATTCAAGTTTAGCTTAGCCAGAGCCCTTTCATCTGATACCTTACTATTTTTTTAGGATTTAAGCACAAATGTATAATTTTTAGATTTTTTCCTGAACTAGTACTATCTGTAGATGCTAACTGCCAAATTTCATAATTCTAGGTCAACCGGAAGTACCCTATTATTTTTGATTCACATTTGTAGTGTCAAAATACGCGTTTTTGAGTTATAAACGGCTATGTATTTTTTTAGGTAAACGTAGAAACACATTTTTTTAGTAAATCATGTAGATCTGAGTTCATGGTTTGAATTTCAATTCGACATCTTTAAGCGTTCCTGAAATAAAGGCTCTTGACAGACAGACAGACGGACAACAAGGTGATCTTATAAGGGTTCCTTCTTCTCCTAAAAGGCACAGAACCCTAACAATGAATACAAATTAGTGCCATTAGCAATTCGGCAATTAATTACTTCATTTCTAGAATTTTATGAAAGCACACAAGACAGGCATCATTTAAAATAGGCAGTTTCAAGCACAGTTTCTTATCGGTAGTGGTCATAAAAGAATATTCAGGTTTTTAGAAATTGTCAAATGTTTCTAGTTCAGATTCTTTTGTATGCAGAGGGAACCTAGTATTAATACATTTCGTTCACCATTTTCCGCCGAATTTTTGAGGCATTGCGTGTTGAGTGGTAAAACTCAAAGCCGCGCTTTGCCTCGTCACAAGAGCAAATAAATAAAAATATTAAATATTTCATTTCCTCGAATGGGAATCGAACCCACAACCTGCGCGTTTACATCGTATACGCTCGTGATTCTGCGCCCCGACTGGCCTAAAATATTTTATTATAATGTTTATTAATTTAGCTCTATAAAACAACGATTTCCTTATCATAAGCTGAAGAACATTCAGCAAGAGAATTGATGCCGAACATGCATTGCAAATGTCCGCGATCAAATCTACGCTAAAAGAGAATGTTCATATGTGGACGAGCAGCAAAAGAAGCCTTCTCGGAGTAACTGCTTATTTGATTGATGTAGATCCCAATCGAAAAACACTAGCGTGCAGGATACTACCTAGAATCTATAATTATGAATGTATGTCAATAATGGGTACCTACTTGACGAAATCCAAATTAAATTCAATCTGAACTCCTCGAATATAGTCACATCAGGCTCTAACTTGAACAAAACATTCAAAGAATTTGGTGGTTCCAATTCTGGACTTAGATTTTATTGATTTAGAGAATGAGTTGATAAAGAAGATCGACCAGAATAAGTTACTGATTCGAGTGACTTGCAATTCGCGTGCCTTTTTATATAGCACAAAGCTGCTGCAGATGCTAACAGATTACTTAATGAAGACAATAATACACCATTATCTGAAATGCATCACAACTCTGTTAAAAAATATTACATATTGTGAAATGTTGCTTGCCGTCCCAAGAAAGCAGAAATCAATCAAAATGTTTTAGAACATTCACTTAGCAAACCTGTAATTACAAAGCTTATACGACGCTATGAATCAAATGTGTTCTATTAAAGACAAAAAAATCCAAATGCATCGAGCTTTATCTTTTCGTAATTATATCAAAGACCATGAATTTGATAAAAAAAAAAACTTATTTGTCACTCGAATAATGTTTGTTCGAATAAATAAAATTATCTTTTATTCGTTATTCGATAATTTTTTTACCAACTCTGGATACAGCGAGTGTTAAGCAGAAATTGTACATAGTAACGAGTATTTTGCCTTTGCCACCAGACACAGCTTAGAGGTTTAGAGATATAGTGTGACTATAATACTAACAAATTTAATACAAAGGATCAGGATAACAGGCTTAATGTAATGTAATTTATTTCTCGATTATGCTACCAACAGGTGAGTTACCGGAACCTTTAATTTCTAAATCCGACTTATATTTGGCTTCGCAGATTAGTTTAAAAATAAAACACTAAAAATAGGCTCATAACATAAATATTTTTATCTACACAAATCGCACTTGGCTTTTTCGCTTTATGCTGTATTCCGTACATAGCAGGGTAGGCAGAGGGAACCTAGTGTTAAGACAATCCGTTACCATTAAAATATTTCCATTGCCAACTTTTCACTGAATTCTGGGAGCATTGCGGAAGTAATGAATGGTAGAACTGAACGTCGTGATTTGACTGGTTGCCAGAGCGAGGAAATTTAAATATTTCATTTCTTCGAGTGGGAATCGAACTCACAACCTGTCGCGTTTACAGTCGCAGTTTTTAAAACGCATGGAGGTTTTAGTTAAAATCAATATAAAATATCCAGACCTTAAAAAAAAAAGTTTCCGTAAGTTCCAATAACGCAATCAAAAGATACGAGCGATTAGGCATCGTCTTTGCCATATTTTGTATAAAATTCGCTGCGCAATCAAAACCTATCGGGTATTTTCCGTAGGCATACATTTATGAAATTAGTCAAGAAGTGAACTTTTATATTTACAAAAGAAATAAATATGAAAAGGAGAAGAAAATGAAACAACTTATATTTGAATTCAATTCTTGCAATAACACGCTCAAAAAGATACACACGCTTATAAGGCAATTGCCGTTAAACTATTAGGACCTTGAATAAGTTCTCACTGTTTTTGAAAGATGGCGTTGCGGCACTCTGTGCATGGAATTTCGTACGGAAACGAATCACCAAAGTAGTACTACATGTAACCTCAAATTATAGTAGAATAGTGTTTACTACAGTGTCAACTACATATTTATTTTCCCTTTGTGAAAATGTGTACTTTTGTGCCAAATAAAGTGTTTTTGCGGGGAATTTTATTGCACTGCTTTATTCAGAAAAAATCTGCAGCAGAAGCACACAGAATTCTCGTTGAGACAATGCTTTGTCGAATACAACGTGCAGAGACTGGTTTAGGCGCTTCAAAAGTAATGATTTTGACCTTGAAGACAAAGAGCGTTCTGGAGCACCGACAAAATTTGAAGACAGAATTGGAGGCATTGCTTGAAGAAGATCCATGTCAGACGTTAGTAGAGCTCGGGAAAACGTTACAAGTAGATGCGTCAACAGTTTCAAAACGTTTAAAAGCGTTAGGAATGATCCAAAAGCAAGGGCATTGGGTGCCGTATGAGTTGAAGCCGAGAGACGTAGAACGACGTTTTCTCATGTGTGAATTGTTGCTTCAACGGCAAAAGAGAAAAGGTTTTCTGCACCGTATCGTCACTGGGGATGAAAAGTGGATTCACTACGACAATCCAAAGCGAAAAAAATCGTGGGGCATGCCGGGTCACGCATCAACATCGTCGCCAAAACCAAATATCCATGGCTCTAAGCTTCTTCTCTGCATTTGGTGGGATCAGCAGGGCGTAATTTATTATGAGCTGCTTAAACCTAATGAAACTATCATGGGAGCTCGCTATCGACTTTAGTTGATGCGTTTGAGTCGCGCTCTGAAAGAAAAGCGGCCACTATACGAGCAGAGACACGACAAAGTAATTTTATTACATGATAATGCTCGGCCACATGTGGCAAAACCAAAAAAAAAACAGCGAGAACTTATTCTAATACAAACATGAAATTGGTGTGGAACCTTCTTCGGGCGAGACCGACACGCACTTGACCAGTTATCTTTTAAAAAAGAAACTCAATAAATCATCTCAACAGTTGCAAGGACGGACAAACAGATAAGCAATCTAAGTTTCAATAAAGCTTTAAATCCGATAAGAGCGTCGAATGGCCGTTATCGTATCATCAATAATAATATGTTGGGACTCAAATTATTTCGATAATCCTTTTGTGACAAATAAATTGACGTATTGCATGTCGAATATTCATTATGAAATTGTTAAAAAATATATATTTGTAATATATTTTTTTTCGCTTCAGTTTTCGCGGCTGGCGGAACTCAACGCCGACTTTTGCCTCGTTACCAAGAGTGACGAAATGTAAATATAACATTTTTGAATCAATATAAATATTAAATATTTGATTTCAAGAGTACCAAAACTACGTAGCCGGCCAGGAGATAGAGAGTAGGTTGGCTAATGTTAGTTGTCAAAATCGAATTGAAATTAGTTTCAAAGAGTAGTCCTGCAGACAGGAATCATCTTCATGTTTCGATATATTTACTTTGAAATAGAAGATTTTGACCTTCTTCTCTTACACTTTTTTTACAATTTAAATTTCATTTAATAAAATATTTGTAAAATATAAACGAATAAATTATAATAATATTTTTTGTTCATAGAAATATATTTATGTATATTATAGGAAAAGTGTTACCGTCGTAGGTCAATAATCACATATATTTTTAGAAAAGATAAGATGTGAAGATAAAAAAATTATAAACAGTGATTTAACAGATAGCTCGTAGAGACACGAACTGAAATCAAATCTACAATGCCACGGACAGACATACGGACGCAGGTGAAACTTAAAACACCCCACCGATATCGTCGGGGATGTCCATGGATTTATACCGAATGAAGTACTAAGTGTTCGTTTTTTTTATAAATTAGAGTCCAGTAGAGCGTAATATACTGTATAGTGTTACGGGGCAGCCAGCCATAATGTAAGACGATATTGTATAGTTCTAATTATTATTTTTTCATTTAATTCACTATTATGATTAAAATTCTTAAATATTTATTTCTAGTGGTCCATTTTGATGTTCTTTTTTTGAGTTTTTATTAAATTGCATTTTCAGCTCTACGCTCAAGTATGAAGAACAAAGTCATTGCGTGTTGAGTGTCGGAATTTAACACCGATTTTGTCCTCTACTAGAGAGGGACAATGATAAAATCATTCCCCAAAATGGAAACAGCAACCATTAGGCAGACACAGTGTCTGATTTCACTGTAGGTGTTTTTATTTTTTTTTATGGAAAAGTCAAGGAAAACGAGCGTTCGGGTCACCTGATAGTAAGTGACTACCGCCGCCCACGACCCCGTGCAACACCGGAGGAGCTACAGGTGTGTTGCCGGCCTTTAAGGTGGGTTGGGTGCCGGAATCCGGCATTACCTGATGCGAAACGGAGTGGCATAAAGCCACTACTTAACGCCGGTTTTAAATGCCGGGGGTAGTAATGATCCGGTCGAGTCTGCCCATGCGTGTTGGCATTGCTGGCGACGTGACTCTACTACACGTACTTTAGTCGCCTCTTACGACACCACCAGTACCAGGATGATCCTATTCTAGGCCGGGATCACACGGCGCAAAAAGGTGTGAAAATGTATTTATCATGAATGAAAAAATAAGTCAATACATATAAAATTAAATGTTTAATTTATTACATGAATGTGTGAATGTTCCGTTGAAATATATATTTTAACACACTTTTATTAAGTTGAGCTGTAACTAAGTAATAAAATCGAAGAAACTGAATTTGTCCCACTTTTAATAAGTAGCTTAGGAGACAACACAATAATATTGGTATCTTCTAGCTGGTCTAGTGATGGAGTCAGGGTGTGAATAGTGACATTTTTCATATAACTTATAGAGTGCACTTCATAGCACTTATAAAACTAAGTGTAGAAAAGTGTCTTTAATTTTTTTTAAATATATTATTTATATATTTAAAAAAAATTAAAGACACTTTTAAGTTTAATGACTGAAACATAATTTTAATTCATATTAAACTTGAGACTAAGATAAAAATCTTAATCTTTGTTATTTCTTTAAAAAAATGTCATTGATAACATAATTTATCTTTTCATATATTTATGCATTGTAATTGATAAAGTTTTGTGTATATATTACTATGGTAGTAGCACAATGTATTTTTAGTGTAGCAGGATTGTAAGTTCAATTCCCAGGCAGGGAATAAAATATTTTTACATTCTCAGTTAAGAAGACAAAGCATGGCATTGAGTTCCACTAGTCTCAAAATTGGGCAGTGCTTGTGGAATGAACCGTCTTAGAAGTGGGTTTTCCTTCCTATTCTTCTTTATGTGGGAAAAAGATGAAGCAACTTTTTTCATATAAAACTTTCTAAAACATACCAATTTTTTTGGTTAGAGAATTATGAAATGTGATTTCTTCCACAGTGTACTAAGAATATGTGATATTAAAGGAAAATCAAACATTTCATTTCAAAATCAAAGATTTTTTTATTATATTAACTCAAAATATATTTGAAAATTGATGCTGAACAAACTATATTGATAATTTTTTTATTCTTGGAAGATGTTACAAAAAGTAATTGTTAATTAATAAATTATCATTAAAGAAACAGTCATTAATATAACAACTTTAAGTAATTCCTTTCATTACATTATCTATACTAATAATTAATATTATAAAGAGAAGTTTGTTTGCTTGATGATATTTATCTCAGAAACTACTAGTTAGAATTAAAATTTTTATTTTGAGTTAGATTATCTATTTATTGAGGTAGGTCAACATATAAATTACTTTAATATAACCCATTGTATGTGTGCCCAATGTGTTATGAGTATACACAATTTTTTTTATTTTCATTTGATTATGTGTATATGAGGTCCGTGCTCATCTAAGAATATATTATGTTCAAGGTCACCCTGAAAAATACCTCCAAGTGACAAAAGAAAAATGTAGAAAAAATTGCCCAAGTATGTCAGTATAGACTGATCATTTTATTCTGGAACTTTTTGTTGTTCAAGCAAGTCCAATGTTGAATCAAATATGATAATAAAAAATATATATTTTGAAAATGACATCATCGACAAGTCTTTAGCTTTTTTAAAAAAAATGTGTTGGCTGGTTTTACAATATAAGAAACAGGATTTAGTAATGTTTATTGGTGCACTCTATTCTTAGACAATAAGCACCAGAATTAAAATGAAGGCTTTTTTTAGGGTTCCATAACTAAAGAGTAAAATGGGACCCTATTACTAAGACTCCACTGTCCCTCATGAAATGTGATAGACAGTTGAAATTTTCACAGATGATGTATTTCTTTGGGGAACAAAGTGTCATAACACTAAGTCATCCTGCCGAGTGCGGGATACAGTGTGAAGCTGATTTTTTATGTAGTTCATTTACGTTTATTTCGTTTATTTATTATACGTTTATCACTATAACAACAAATACTAAAAAAAACTGAATAAAATAAATATTGATAATATTTGCCATATTTATAAAAATATATTTGTTTTATGACAATAAAACAAACATCTTTTCTATCGTTATTATAGTTAATGGTACGGAACCCTTCGTTTATTTTATTACCCCAATTTTTATTATTGGTTAGAAGTCGAATTTAGCGGTAGTATTTTAGTCTTGCGTCTGTATATTAACTTTTATCTGCGGCTTCTCCTGTTAAAATAGAAATAACTAAAAGTTGTTTACACAATTAGAATCGGTACCTAGTTCTTGAGATAAGAGCGTCCAACCAAGCAGACTCCAGCCTCATAATTTTTAAGTATAGATATAATTATAATAAGTAATTATAATTTTAAATATAGATACAAAATAACTTACGATATAACTTGTCTATCCAATTAATAACTTGTTATGAAACAATAACGAACACATGAGGGATGTACTACTTACAAGCATTTCGTAATATTACTATTATAAGTGAAATAGCTTCCTTCGATCATTAATATAGATTGGAAAAGAATAAGTTATATTATGTTACCTTGCGAGCCCAGAACAACAATTTTCGCTTCCACAATTTTCATTTTAACAAACTAAAACACTAAAACATAAATTATAATAACTATCTTTTCATAATATTACATTGTTTTTGTAAATTTTGATTTATAACAATTTAAAATACAAACACACGTCCATTCTTGTTGACAAAAGAATTATTTGTGTGGATAACCAGTTGATTTTAAAATGCTTATTATTGTAAAGTAATTTATAATAGGTTTGACTTTTTATTTTGTTCGGGTTATATACTAGTAGTGACATCTACAGGGTTTTTTTCTAACTATTTAATACTATATACCGCAGATAATAAATTCTATTTTTCGATAGATGTCTTTATATAAAATTATAATTATAAATATTATTTAAAATTTATTTAGATTAAAAAAGTATATGAAAACTGGAAAATATTTTAAAATATAAATAATAAAATGTAGTCCTATATTGTTGTATGTACGATATTTTTTAAAAATTTTAGTTGTAGTTTTTACTTTNTGGCGAGAACGCATGGCTTAGTGGTCAGAGCGCCTGGTCGGTTTCCAGGAGGCGCGGGTTCGAGTCCCGCTGCGTTCAAAAAAATTTTTATACGTTTTCTAAATAAGTATTAGTCCTATATTGTTGTATGTACGATATTTTTTAAAAATTTTAGTTGTAGTTTTTACTTTCATATTATGTGTAATATGAGTTTAATAAAAACAATCTGTAGATAATATTTAATACGATTTGTATTTATTTATTTTAATTAAAGTTTAAGCTTATATGTTATGCCAAGAGATGGCGTTACATGTACTTAAATTATAAATCTCTTTTTAAATTGGTACCCAAAGCCGAGACTAGACTAATCGTTAAATTTTTATTGAGCTTCACGCTGTATTCGGCAGCATAGTATTAAGACACTCCGTTCCCCACTTTTTGCCGAATTCAACTGAGGATAACAAATGAAGGCATTGCGCGTTGAGTTGCAGAATTCAACGGCGCGCCTTGCCTCAACAAAATTTATTTATTTTGTAAATTGTGTTTTAAAAATAATATTTTATAATAAATTTTCATACATCAACAGATCTGCATTATTAATTACCACTGTAATGTTTATTTATTGAATGTAATTTATTGCATATTAAAAAAAATACTATGTTATCTGTTTTATAGAGCAATCAAGAATGTGAAAATGATTGTGGATTGGAATATCTCTATAAGCCATATTTGTACTCATAATATATTTCTATATAGCAGACAAGGCTGAAGGAACCTAGTGTTAAAACACTATTTCTTGATTTCCACCCAATTTTCGAAACATTGCGTGTTTAGTATTTCCAAAAAAAAAATCAGCTTCACAAGTAGGCAGGGGGAACCCAGTCCTAAGACACTCCATTCCCCAATTTCTCTTTTTAGACTTTAGATACCAAAGCAAAGAAATAAAAATATTCATAAATAATAATAATTCATTACTCCGACTAAGGATCGAACCCACAATCGTTTCGTTACAGTCACACCCTTGCGCCACGATGACCTGAACAGCAATTATTGTTTCAAACAAGGAAAAAAAAATACTTTTCACAAAATTTTCTCAGCCTGTTTGGAAAATTTTCAAAATTCGTGAAGATAACAAAATATATATCAAATTTAATAGCATATAAACTCTATATAGAGTGGTTATCAAAAACCAATCACGGTAAATAACGCCATAAACGATATTTCTCTCCTATTATAGCCATGGATGAGCTATTAAAATTATGATCGCATAAAATTTAACGACATGGTGACAATTATAAAATTTAGTTTCTAATTACATTGCTTCACTGTGTTTTGCACGCGACTTTGCACGCGGAAAGGGTCGAAGTAATGATTTTTGTGTAAAACACTTTTTTTTAGCTTCACGCTGTATCCCGAATATATCAGGGTAGACAGAGAGTGAACCAGGGTAGGCATTGCGTGTTGAGTAACAAATCTCAACGCCGCGCTTTGACTCATTACCAGAACGAGGAAATGAAAACATTGAATATCTGATTTCCTCGAGTGTGAATAGAATCCACAACCTGTCGCGATTACAGACCTTCGCCTGTGCTCCTGCGCCACGACTAGTTTCCGTGTGTTAAATATGGAGAGGAGAAATTTGTGAGTTGCATTGTTTCATAATATTTTAAGGTTCCAATCCTTCGAATGGGTATGGGTAGTTAAAAGTAGTAACTAGAAGTTACGTTAATATAATATTCTTTGGAAGATTGACCTCCTTTCTCCATATGTTGACATTGTTTTTATGTGGATTTATAATAACAAATTGTAGACACAATAATTTATCTCTTTGTATTTTTAATTGAAAATAAATATTATTTCTGTTAATTAACCTCTTTAAAATAAAATCCTCGTCTTCGGGGCCTTCATGGCGCAGTGGTACAAACTTGTGACTGTAGTCTGTATCAATATATTCTTTTATTTTTAAACTTTTTTTTCTTAATTGAACGAAGCGGATTAGAACTCGTGCCCATTGGGAGCCGTCCAACTGTCCATCTTCCCTAAGTGTGAAAAAACAGTTCAAAAATGTAAAATACATCTCAAGATACGCCCATGATAACCCAATTAAAAGTTGAACTATTTATATATTATATATATGTCTGAGTATGACCTATGTTCAACCATTAAAAGTAATTTATAACAAATCAATACAGAAAGGTTTGTAAGTAATCTAAATGGGTGATTTTCGTTCGCTTTGGCGGGGATTTTGGGCGCCGTTACAATATTTGAGAGAACTGATTCACAAATTTAAATAATTTATCTTAAAGTTACTATTTTTATAGTACTAAGGTTGATTTTTGTGTAAATAATTGAGAATGTTAATGTGGCCGATGTGAAGCTATTCAGCCACAAGTCAAGTTGCAAATCGGAAAACATTATACAGATTAAATTTCAGCGGAATTGTATGGAGATACTTTTTTTGTTATTTTTATAATAAAATTATTAAATTTTCATGTAAGATCTTTGATTTTTAAGGTCAGTCATGGCGCAGAGGCACAAACGTGTGACACGCGATAGGTTTTGGGTTCGCTTCCCACTCGAGGAAATGTAATATTTTATGTTTTCATTTCATCGCTCTGGTGTCGCAGAGCGCGGTGTTGAGCTCCGCCACTTAACCCACAACGCCTGCAAAATTTGGCGGAAAGTGGGTAGCGGAGTATCTTAATTCTAGGTTCCCTCTGTCTGCTCTGCTACATGCAAGATACAGTGTGAAGCATAAAAAAATGTAGTATAGGAGTATACAAAACTCCTGAATTCTCAAAACTACCACGCTAAGAGGCAGATAGAACCAGCACATTCTGCAAGAATTCAGGGAAGCATACGAGGCAACTAGTAAATCCTTGGCAGTAATTTGATATAATCGTTAATTAGTGTATAAATAATATTATGTTCTTTATTGCATCAAACAAAACATACAGTAATATAAAATGAAAAGTTAGTTGACAAGGGTGGGCTTATTTCTAAAAGACTCTTCCAACCAACCAGTGGAAGTGGATATCTATCAAAACACCGGAGAAGAGTATAATGCGATTAACAGTAAAAGAAAATAATAAACAAAATATACTA
Organism: Heliconius hermathena; assembly: GCA_013403705.1. NCBI lineage: Eukaryota > Metazoa > Arthropoda > Insecta > Lepidoptera > Nymphalidae > Heliconius > Heliconius hermathena. The sequence goes on along the minus strand of JAAIXJ010000388.1, from coordinate 76,073 downwards.
ATAATATATATTAAATCATAATAGTTCAAACTTAATATTTCATGTTTTGAAACTTTTAAGATTTGTCCAAGTGATTAGACTCAATTATGCCATGTAATAGGAACTTTGCTCTTGATCTTAATTAATTTCAGATTCTTTTATTACTTTAAGAAAAATTTTGTGAATTTTGTTGCTCTAATATCTATTAACATACAGTACGGTCAACTAGTCGTGGCCATCCTGAAATTAGGTTTTCCAAACTTTTGTGCATTATTCACTCGCGCTCGATCGAAATGATGAAAAGCAAGAAAATATCTAAAATCTTATTAGATGACGAGACCAATTATAAGATTTATAGCAGCCAAAAATTATGACCACTCTAAAAGAACCAGTATTTTGGACTCATAGAGACTACACAACTCCATACAGTTCCACCAACAATCCCTACATATAAAGCGTACAGACCGACACATTGAAACACATTTGTGTAAATGTCTCGTTTACATAAAAAAGCAATAGCGCTAACATATACCGCAGTTACCAACTTAGAATGGTTGTTCACTCAAATTAACTGGGGCCATTATGCTTTTTAATGCCCAATTCCTAAAATATATACTTTATTTTTACTCACTAAAAAATAAGACCTGAATTGAGGCCATCGTGGCTCAATGGCATAGTGTTAGATAGTAAACATTATAGGTGGGTTCGGTTGCCATATAAGAAATACTTTTAAAATTTTTCCCTTTGGTAAGAACAAACGCGATGTTAAATTCAACCGCTCATTACTCTCTAATCTTCTGTTTCCCCATTGTGGAGACTTTGACCGTTGTGTGTTGACTAGTGGAACTCAAGCACTTTGTCTCGTTACCAGAGCGACGAAATGATAATATCAAATATTTAATTTCTTAGAAACAATCAAATCCCCAATCGCACCGACAATCACACACTTGTGTCCATGTGCTACGACTGGACTGGACTAACTTTTCTATTAAATTAAATTATAAAATTTTATTTTAAGTACCTACGTCAAATTTTTAATACATAATTTAAAAGATCTAACAATTTCTTTTGTACATAGACAAGTTGCTGTTAAATTGTAGTGCGTATATTAAATTATTGTTTCTAAATAAATTATTGGTTCCAGGGTAGTTTTTAGAATTATATACAAAATTGTTATTTAAAAAAAAGGAAATGTAAATGTATACATTGTAGTAATATCTTAGTAACATATAGATAGCATTACAAAATATAATTGATATTAATATATTAATAAGTACCTACTAAAAATAATTTGAAGTAACAAGCAAACTTAACGTCTATTAGCTGTTGAATTATTCAATCGTATAGATGGCGCTACCAATTTATTGCCCTTTTATCTTTTCTTGGCTTTTACCTAAATTGCGTGTACATTCTGTGAGGCTATTAGCATAATGCGGTAACATTGTTAATGTTTTGATTTGTTTTATGTAAGTTCTTATGGAGGAATCAGAGTTTGTTTTTATATGTAGGTTTATTCTGCAATTTTTAAGGTTTTTCCTTGTGTAAGGTTTACCCTGAGATAGGCAGAGAACCTAGGGTCAAGAAATTCGACTTTTCATTTTCTGTTGGAGTTCGAGACATTGCAAGATAAATGGCGGCTAAATGAAGATAATAAATAATTCCCTCGAGTAACGATCGAATAACAATCCTCGAGTTTAGTCTTTATCTGAAGGCGTTTGAGGTTCACGCTGTGTCCTGTATACAGCAGGGTAGGCAGAAAATCTAATGAGAAAAAACTCCGTTTTCCAATTGCCACCCGAGTTTGTGACATTGAGTTAAATGGTGGAAATCGACCCGACAACCTCCACGTTAAAATCAGTTAAAATTAATATATGAAAATGTATTAAAAATATTTTTTCTTTAAAATTTTACGATTTTTAACTTATAAAAGCCTAAAGATATACGAGTTTAACGCTTGTTATATATACATATATATAACAAGCGTTAAACATACAAATTTGTCCGTCTGTGGTCTTCCAGCCCTAAGCAAGCTATGTATTTCCAAGGGAAATAATCTTAGTATTCAAGGAAAGTTGATTCGGGCATTGTTTGAGCGGTGTTGCTACCTCGTCACGGACAATCATGTGAACTGGTAGCATTGCGTGAGAATTTGGAGGATAAGACTGGTTTATTGTGGAATAAAATGCTTTTAAAGGCAAATTTATGAAATTATGTGTCATATTTTTATAACCATTGAATTGAAACTTGTCCTTGACCCGTCTTTATTGTTTTATTTCAGTTTAGCAAAATTGAATAGAATTACGTAATCCAATGCTCAATTCTTTATCAAGTGAGTGGTTTTGCAAGACAAATAAAAATATTTCAAGCATTTTCATAGTCTTATAAGAACTTATCCTCCAGATTTGTAGTTTTTTTGCTCTAAATAAAGATAGTGAGACTATATGTTTAGTTTATACTTTGTTTATTTCATTTTGAGTTATTTTTTTAATATCTTTAGGCTGTAACCCACATGTAGCAGGGTAGACGGTAGACATCACAAGCTAAAATATCATCCACACCACCTGGATACGTGGCAATCCACTACTGTGCGCGCCATGGAACTATGGACTGGCCTACCCGCAGCAGTGTTTCTAGGTCGATATGACATGAGTACCTTCAAAAAGCGCGTCTATCTCCATCTTAAAGGCCGGCAACGCACCTGTAGCTCCGCTGGTGTTGCACGGGGTCGTGGGCGGCGGTAATCACTTACCATCAGGTGACCCGAACGCCCGTTTGCCTTGTCCTTTTCCATAACAAAAAAAGAAGGCACTCCGTCTCCTAATTTTAGTCCAATTTTAAAGACATTGTCTGTTCAAATCAAACACCGCGCTTTGTCTTATTACCAGAGCATGGACAAAAGGAAGAAGTTTATTCTTCCGAGTGGTAAATCGAGCACACAACCGTCATGTTTACAGTCAGACGCTGTGCCACTGCACTACAAGGGCCTTATATATATCATATAATAAAAAAATATATATGAAATGTATAATATATTATAATCTGAAAAGCCATGTCCGCAAAACCTAGTCGCACCGCAAACGAGCAATCAGCCAGCGATCGCCAACACGACAATACCCCCCACGGTAAATTCAATTTGCACCAATCAACGGGCGTCTTCCCGCCTCGCCGTCCGCCGGCGTTTGTGACTGTTACTGTGTACTCTTTTATTTTATACATGCCTTTATTCTTTTTAAATTGTACATTTGTTATTTTATAAGGAACATTTTTGTAGGGACGTGATAATATTTTTATTTATGAGGGTAATTTGATAAGGCTGTGTGTGTGGATGCTTGTGCCAAATAGTATGACGAATATTTTTGTTGAACAATTAATATGGTTTATATTATTTTAGTTTTAGTTAAGTACAATGTAATGCTTTATGTCTTTATGAAAGTAAAGAAATCACAAATTAACTGGCGTCTCCCCGCCTCACCGTCCGCCTAATATGTCTGTGTATCTACACTCTCATTTTATATGTGTTTACTCTTTGTAAATTTTATATTTGATATTTTAAAAGAAATTTATTTTAAAAGATTTTTTTTGTGAAAAAAAAATATGTTTAGGGGTAATTTGATAAGGCTATATGCTTGGGAGCTTGTGCCAATAGTTATTATTTGCCAATGGCAATACTCGTGCTGTAGAAACTTATTTTTTTTAGATATTTTTTTAAAATTCACATTGTATCACATAGCAGGGTAGGCAGAAGACCCTAGGATCCTAGTGTTAAAACACTTTGATCCTGTTACATTTTCCTTCTCCACGCTTTTGTCTTTATGTTGCTAGTGTTTTATAATATTCACTTTAGTTTTTTTTCTTTATCAGAGTGAAGAAATCATTGTAATACGTTTGGTTTTTAAAGAATGTTTTTGCGATAATATTTTATGTTTTGAGGATAATTTTATAAGTCTTTGTTTTTTGAATAGGACGCTTGGAAGTATTTAATATTAGTTTTTTTATTTGGTCATATATAGAGGTACGTAATTTTCGTATATTAATTTTTTTTTAATAATAATTACTTTAATTAAAAATTAAAATAAATCACTTTCACGCTGTATCCTGCATACAGCAGGGTAGGCACAGGGAACCTGGTGTTAAACGCTGGAGCGAAGAAATGGAAATATAAATAAATAAATATTTCATTTCCTCGATTGGGGATCAAATCCACAACCAGTCGCTTATACAGGTACACATTGTGCCCCTGCGCCAATATCAATAATTTTTACTTAAGTATGACATAATCCAAAGTCTGTGTTTTTTTTATAATATTTGTTATTTTAATAATTTTGTTTTAAAAGAACGCTTTGTAGGAATGTAATAAAAAAATATAAAACAATAATTTTAAATAAAATATTGATAGATGCTTGTGCCATGTATTATGCCTGCGTATCGCAGCTTAGGCAAACGAAATATATTGTTACAACATTTGTTTCCATGCCCCGACCAATTTTCGTGACATCGCTTGTTCAATGGCGGAACTCAACGTTGCGTTATTAAGAAATGAAAATATTACCTTGAAACGTAACTGTACTCACAACCACCGGTTATAGTCGGGCCAGTGCCACGACGGCCATGGTTATATTTACCGAAATAGCCCTGAAAATTAATAAATAAATAACGTATACACAATATATTTTTTTAGCGCCATACTGTATCCCGCGCATAGCAGGGTAGGAAGAGGGAACCTAGTGTTAAGAAACTGGCGTTCCCATTAAGATACATTTGTTCCCCATTTTCCGCCGAATTCTAGAGGTATTGCGTGTTGAGTCGCGGAACTCAACAAAGCAGCTTGCCTCTACACCAGAGCGAGGAATAGAAAATATTGATCATATCTTCGAGTGGGAATCGAACCCACAATTTGTCACTTTTACTTTATATAACAAAAATATTTATTCAATTCAATTTCATTTATTACATAATTCCATAAATGTACCGGTACAAACGGCGTTCCGAAGGCGGCAATTGAGCACTAATCACTTGCCAATGTCGCATTGTATAGAAAACGTACGAAGCGGTTATACGGTGAAAAAGAGAGATCTAGTTAAAACACTGGTTTCACTTAAAAAATAAAAATATTTATAATATAGGTATACCGTATGACATAACGCAGCAAGTAATAATCAGTACCAAGAAATAATTTTTTTCTCTTAACTGATATTACGCTTATTTTATTTGTACATATTACATATCTACTATTAGTTATATCTACTCACGACTGTAACTTTCCAGCGCGCCGCAACTCCCAACTCGGCGACATAGCTCGTGTCAATTTTATATGCAAATAGTTTATTCACAAGAATAACAATGGCGGATGATCGAAACGCGAAATTGCAAATAGTATCCGGCACCTCAAACAGAATACAGATTTGGGAATATCAATATTTGATGTTTGATTTTGTAACGTAAACCCGCCATGACGCACCGCCGTTCCCGCGCTTTTTGACTTTGACGTTTCTTTTTATAAATGAACACTACCTAGCTATTTGTTCATAGCGAGTTTTTTTATTTACTCTGTAACTGTACGAATTTATATGAATAAAAAAATATATATGAATAAAACGTATTATTTGTTTTATTTTAAATATTTCTGTAGATTTAAGAAAAATTAAAGTCAAAATATAAATAAGTAAAATATATGTAGTCTTAAAAAATACAGAAAGTAGTAGGTAAGTTTTGATTGTTTGGTATACAATTTTATGTGTTGTGCCATGTTTATTGTAGTACATAAATTCTGTATCTTGAACGTAGTTAGTGAGTTGTAGATAAAGCGCGGTGTTCAGTTCTGACACGCAATACTTATGGTCGAGAATTCAGCGGAACGTGGGGAACGTAAGTATCTACTAGGTTTCCAGGTTACCTCTGGCTACGCTGCTATTTACAGAACACAGCGTGAACATAAAAAAACGTAAATGTATGTACAGTCATGTCATTGAAACCAATAATATTAGCAAAAAAATAAAACTTTAATCTAATACATTGAGAAACATAATTCAATAAAAAAAATCGTTCAATATCACAACCTTTATATGCTACGTATATTCCACACATTTTCAATAAATTAATTCCAAATACATTTCAACTTGATTACAATGTTAGAGCAAACATTTTTGGTAAATTGCTTCTATTTCATAATATGACGGCGAAGTGAACATAACAATAGATATAATCGTGTCCGTCTGTATCTTGAGTTTGAGCGTGTTGTTTAAACAAAGGGCATCAATCACGACGTGCCACGCCCACTCCAGCTAGCTATAGGCGAGGCTGGCTTTTAAAATGTTATATTATCTGTGATAATTATATAAACAAAATATAATTGCCAATTTGTGGTATATAATAACGATTGATGTAAGAAACGAGAACAAGGCATAAGGTGCATTTATTATCTTTACTGTTTTTATAAATCTGAAAAGTTTGTTTTATATAACGTGTTAAACTCAGAAAGTATTGGTTCAAACTGAAAAAAAAATATATTAATCGAGGAAGGTTATATAGGTTATATTTATAAATCACTAGAATCAGGTGCAATCTGTTATACTGAATACACATCTTTATTTACTTCAATTGAACGCTAAAAACGTATATTTATAAAAACACTAGTAAGAGATACAAGACACTCAAGAGACTAAGACATTCCGTTCCCCACCTGTCTTCTATACTCTTATTTAGTCTTATTCACAGATTTATTTTGTCTAACATTAACAAAATATTGTAAATTGTAACTCCCAGTCTATGAATTGATCCCAACAAGTAACAAGACGTAGAGCGAGAGGGAGAGCTCTCTTTCTGAACGCGCAACGAATGCTGAGTTTTTCCTTCGTAATTTATACGCGCGAGTGATTCGGGTGGCGTTCATTTTGGTAATAGTGTGGATTTTTAACTCAATTTTATTAGTTCGAGCTGTAACTATGTAATAAGACTTTCTAATTATTGTATAATAATGAAACTTGGCAATAATATGTAAATTAGACGACAATACAATATTAATAATGGTAATGAGCTGGGCTGATGATGGAATTGGAGGATGGCTGACGGAACCTCGGACTGCCTACTAGAAAACATATCAAGTTTATGCTCATTACATTCGTCTTATTATTATGTTCTGATGAACACTAGGTCTATATAAATAATAAAAAATAAGTTAGTGCGATTGTAAACGCGACAGGTTTGGATTTCGATTCCCAATTAAATGAATGAAAAAAAAAATATAATAATAATAATAATGTTTTCATTTTTTGGCTCTAGTAACGAGCAAAGCGTGGTGCTGAGTTGAGAACAAAGTGTCATAACACTTGACCCTCGGTTCCCTTCCTATGCCCATCCTGCATGTATGAGATACAATGTGAAGCTAAAAAACAACTGATTACACGCAATCCTTAATATTTCGACATGTCATAATTGCAGTTGATCATTCTGTACGTTTTGACAACAGATTATTATTTTTCTATTACTGGTATATAATATAGTCTAATCGTCTTTTGTTAAAATTTAATTTCTAGATGTTACACATTGCCATTACTTACTTAAGATTAGGCTTATAAACTTATTAAAACTTAGTTTTTCTTTATTATGTTTTCTAGTTCTGTGCCATATGTTTTTTAGCTAAACGCGTTTTTAAAAAATCTACAGTAATTGGGATATATTGTTAAAAACCGACTGTGGGTTCGATCCCTACTCGAGGAGATGAAATATTTATTTAAATTTATATTTTCATTTCTTCGCTCTGATGTCGAGGCAAAGCGGGGCGTTGAGTTCTGCCACTCAACACGCAATGCCTTCAGAATTTGGCAGAAAGTGGGGAACGGAGTGTCTTCCTAGGTTCCCTCTGCCTACCCTGCTGTGTGCAGGATACAGTGTGAAGCTGAAAATATATATGGACAGACACCGAGTTCTGTCGAGGATTTTTTACTATTTTCTATTAAGCCGAAGTCTCTTGAATTTTCTAGGGTTCCGATATTAAGGTAATTTTAACTATACCCCAAAATCCGACAGTTTTTCCTCAATTCCTATCCACCCTATCCTCCGGTAGCTGTAGAGCTTCCCCTAATTTATCCTGTAAGCGATCGTTCGCCGACAGATTGTGAAATGTATATTAACATTTAGCTTTATTTTCTTCACCTAAAAGGCTCAAATTTGTCATTTACTTGGATTTTTCAATTTTAAAATCAATTGGATAGAAAGTGGGTGGTCTTCTGACTTTTAGCTCTGAGAAGTCGCTTAGCGTTTTACTCGCATTAAACTAAATTAGTATAATATAGTATGTATTAAGAAGACAAATAGAAGATACATTATATAGTCTATATTAAATAAGTAGGTAAGTAATAAATCTAAATATACTGATTAAATTTTAATTAAAATGTATATTAACGTCTCTTTGTGTTGTTTCTTACTATGTGTTTAGTTCATATTTTGACAATAGGTGCGTATAATTCTTTTTTTTTATTTTTTTTGTCGTTTTCATAATCTAATACAATATCTTATTATAATATTAATAATATATACTTAAAATTTAAATTATTTTATGGCTTTTTTGAACTTGAATAATATTCAGCGGAAAGCAAGTGTATGCCGCTTTCGCATCGTGGACTATCTTTAAAAAAACATCTCGCTTTATCCTGCATAGGCTGGGCTTAGGGAACCTAGTACTAAGATATTCCGTTCTTCACCAAAATCTTGTAAAATTTTATGATATACCTACAAAAGATTTTCACGTTTTCTTGGTGCGGTATTTTATTTGTATTTATTAATCCACCACATTTGCTTACATTACTACATACAAAAAGATAGTAAAAAACATAGTTAATGGAACTAAAACTAGGTGTAACAACATCTTGCTATATTAGAGCCAAAAATAAATTCCTAAGCATAGCCACAAAACAAGTACAAAAGAAAATTAAAGAACGTTTAGATTAATACAACTTTAGAATGATTGGAGTTTGGTGTTCAATATTAATCGAATTTTGCTAGTTTTAACAGCATTATGTCAAATAGGTCACTGTACTTATTAACCATCTTGCAAAGTCTACGAACAGGAGACTTTGATCCAAACACGATTTCCCGGGGTAGAGGGTAAAGGAGAGTTACTGTACTACGGGAAAACCTCACCGGTACACGCATATTAAACTTATTGAGTAACTGAGGGCAGTCAATTTCAAAGATAAAAAAAAATTAGAGACAAAAAATATATCTAACCGCCTTCTACCTTACAATAAGAAGGTAGTTTCTTTTGTTGATATTCCGTTTGATAATAATAGGTGGTAGGTACCTATTATAAGAGAGGTAAGAATCTTTTTAGTATTCGTTTGATTAGTGGCGAATGACTCGCAATATGAGTCTCCATACCACTTAACAATATTCTCGCGCTTACAGCCGCACTTTGTGCCCCTGCGCCACGACTGGCCTCATTATACTATTTAATTTCGCCTATTCTAGTTTATTTAATTTATTTAAGTTACTATGATTAATGAATATAATTAAGTGACTCGGAGTTGACAAAGAAAACAGAAATGTCAATATCACTTCGTTTATTGCGAGCAAAATATATTTATCTTATCTCATGAGAATCGAACCCACATCAATCGCGTTTACTAAGACGCTGCCACGCTGCGCCACATCACAGTAAATTCCAGTGGTTAATTTTGGGTACTTTATTACAAATTTGGTTGAGATTTATATTCATTATAAAAACTCTATCTCACTAATAATTCGTTGCTACAGTAGGGCTTTTTGAACACGTGAAAAAAATCGATTAAGTAGTTTATGAGCTTATCGTATTAGAAATAAACATTATCAATGTTTTCTTTGTGACGTTATATACATGTAATATTTATCCAGCATAGCAGAGTATGGAGAGGGGACCGGTAAACCTAATGATAAGACACTCCGTTCCTATTAAGAGGTTTCCGTTTCCCATTTCTCACTGAATTCTGGAGGTATTGAGTGACGGAACTTAACGCCGCTCTTTTCCTCGTTACCAGAGCGAGGAAATGAAAATATTAAATATTTTTATTTCCTCTATAGAAGCCACAACGTGTTTATAGTCGCACGCTTATGCTCCTGCCCCACGACTGGCCTCAATTTCGACATGAACTTATTGGGATTTTTATTTTATTATAATTCTATAATTAAAATGATACAACTACTTATTTTTCAGTATCTAGAGCCACATTTAGATAAATTTCCAATTTAATCTTCCATTTCCTAATTTAAGCTCAGTTCCAACTGCTAAAAGGTTTAAGTAAAAGAAAAATACATATTTAAACATATTTACTATATTTATAATATTTTCTTTACATACACTGTATAATACACTTTTTATGTTTTATACAATACAAATTCTTACAAGTTAATAGGTACTAACATAATTAAGTAGGTCAATTTTATTTACATAATGTTTGCACAACAATAGTAGATAATTTCATAGCCACGTTGTTCCAAAATAAAAAAAAATACTTTTAGTGCTGTCAAAGTGTGTTTTTCACAATGCAATGTTACTTATATAATTAACAAATCAAGATATTAAAAATGAAATAATCAAATAAAAAATACATATTCATTAGGTACATAAAACGTCTTAACACTTTTCCCGGAAAGCAGGTTAACTCACCGATTCCCACTTTTTGAGGCATTGCGTATTGATTGTGAGAACACTACACTACCAAAGCGGGACAATATAAATAATACAAGTAATTTAATTATAATAATTTCTTTGAATGGGAATTGAACCTTTACTGTCGGGCTTGGTATGCTATGTCATTAATTAAACACGATTTATGAACAGGCAGCTGTATTTTTAATATATTATAGTTTCATTCTTAAAAAAAAATAAGTCACAGCTAAATAATAATAATACTGAAAAAAGATGCCATTTAAAAAAAACATACTTACATATTATTTATTAGTACATATCATAACCTAACTAATATTTTACAATTCTTAAATATATAACTGTAGTATAATTAATACTTATCGATTAAATCTTATATATTTAATTTCTAATTTTATATTATTTTTTAATATTTATTTGGCCTGTATCAGTTCAAAATAACTTATAATATTAAGTACAGCAATATAGAGTAGACAAGATTTTGACAGAGACAATGTCATTTTGACTGCAAATAGAAGATGGCGGTTATAAATTAATAAAATTTCACGCGTCTTATGAGGTAGATAAAAAGAACTACTTATAAGTTAGGTACATATCATTGCTATAGTACATTTAATTCCATCCATATTAAATTGTGCGTGTTGGGTGTTGAATCCACAATCATTTTCACAAGTCACCACAAATATATATTTAGTTTTATTAGAGTAAATTCATAGTTAATTTTTAATAGAATTATCTTAGTGCAACAAATTGTGGCAACTACAATGTACAATTCTTGTAAATCTTTATGCTGCCTACTCTATAGTACACTTTTTTAGGCCCGTATTTATGAACTGCTCTCAATTTTGAGATCGATTTTGTGATGCCGTTTCTATTTATAAATTATAATCTATCAATAAAAACGACATCTCAAGATCGATCTTAGGATTGAGAGCGATTTATAAATAGGGGGCCTTAGTAAATAATGTTAATACTAGTGCAAAAACATTTTAAGTTTTTAAAAATTAAAGCTAAATATTTTTATTTTACATCTTGATTAAGAATCTGATGGTTTCCAAATATTTCCAGGTGTTGTTTCTTATATGAAAACTATCTTTGATTCTGTGGAAGTCATTAAAAAAGTCTACTGATCCTCTCTTCTTCATTTTCATAGATGTGATGTACTGAATCAAATAAATCAATTAATTTTGAATTGCTGACGAAGATATTATAATAGGATCTTTAGCATTTAATGGGAAGAGTTATTTCAAATTTATGGATAAAAAAATTGAAACGATGAAATATTAACTATAATATAACGTACTCAATAGTAGCAGTATTATCTTAGCGTACCCAGTTTTTACTATTTATTTTAATACAATCATTATTTTTTACAACGACATGGTCTTAATTGCTTAAGATTTACAAAAGAAATGCCTTACATTAACAATTTACGACTAGATAAAAAAACAGCGTATACTCAACACTATCAGTATATCAGTATCTTTTAACTAAAAACTGGATAAATAAATAAAAAAACAATTAATCTCATACTACATACGGCCTAAACATGTCGATGCCAGGTCTGCCATCTTGATTCATAACGGCCAACCCGCGCCTGTTGTTTTCCAAATTCGAATTAAAGTTAGCGGCGGCCATAGCTCTCTCTCGTTCTAGTGCGATAATTCTGTCCCTGTCTAACATGGGGGGCGGCTTGACAGCTGTCAAATCGGCCGCCATTGTAGGTTGTTTATCGTGGTCGGACGGCTCTTTGGTCTTTTTCTCGTCGCTTGTGTGTGGCTCCTTACTTTTTGTGTCTTGTTGCGCCTTTTTGGAGCGTTTCCATTTCATTCTTCTGTTTTGGAACCAAATTTTTACCTTTAACAATGAAAAGAAAATAAATATGATAAATATATGGATCGTTAGTAAAATTATTGTGGAACAATAATATTGAGGGGTTTTGTAAACTTATTATCGCTTAAATTAAACAAATCGTTTAAGACGTTTTTTAATATGTGTTTCCAATTATGATCTTTTTTATATGCACAAAGTAATTGTAAAAGTAGATTTGCTTTCAAAACAAAATTTCATTTAACGTCATTAATAAAAATATAAACAAACATCAAAAGTATAATAATTATCAAAATTAACTCAATACTCTAACCACTCTACTTAACCAAATTACCAAAATTGACTGCACACAATGACAATAAACTAAGCAGCCAAACTCATGAAAACTTTTTTCATTTCATTCCTTAGCTTATGATTTATAACATAAGATTAAAACGACCCGCATAAAAGCCCCACGCCATAACATTTATTGCGTATCACACCGCCCCTGTAATCTTGTAAAGCGTGTAAGCTGAAATCCGGGCATCGTTCAACTTGACAGCCACTTGCGAATGTCAAAATAGGGTTGTTTTTAGTGTCAGGGGACGTAAAAATGTGAATTTGTGTTATTTTAAGAGTGGTGTAGGTAGTTTATTAGGATTTACGGTTTTTTGTATGGTTTTACGTGTTATATAGTTTGTTTAGGAAATTTTAGCACAATATTTTTTGTTGCTCTGTNCACCACTGGCCTCAATTAAATTTCCTCAATTTTAAGCCTTAATTAAATTTCTTTAAACAATTTTGAAGTATAAGTTACGTTGTATTTAAAAACAAATCTATGGATTTCTCGATAAAGATAAAGATTTAAATATGAATTTATTTGAATATAGACGAAAATATCTTCATTTCACAGGTAATTTGTTCTCCTATTTTCCCCTATTCGTTAGAGACTACCTACATGATAAAGTTCTTTTTATACCTGTGTCTCAGTAAGCATCAAACTGGTAGCCACTTCAAATCTCTTCGGTCTCGACAGATACTTGTTCATGCGGAATTGCTTTTCCAGCTCAAGGAGTTGCTGTGACGTGAACGCGGTGCGAGGCCGTCTGGTCTTCCCAAGAAGGGCATGTGGGGCGCCTGAGGGCAAAAGATGTTATTCCTGTTAGAGGTACAACTATCATTTAATAAGTATTAATCGTAGTATGTATTAATTAATAGTTTCTGCTTTGATGGGCGCTAAGTCTACAAAATGGAAAACTATGTTTTTAACTAATAGGTATGAGTTAATTGTAGAATTATTATTTTATATAAATTTTTTTTAAGTATTCATTAATATTGTTTTATTTTCTTGTGCATTATGTTAGAAACGTATGCGTGAAANTCCCAAGAAGGGCATGTGGGGCGCCTGAGGGCAAAAGATGTTATTCCTGTTAGAGGTACAACTATCATTTAATAAGTATTAATCGTAGTATGTATTAATTAATAGTTTCTGCTTTGATGGGCGCTAAGTCTACAAAATGGAAAACTATGTTTTTAACTAATAGGTATGAGTTAATTGTAGAATTATTATTTTATATTATTTTTTTTAAGTATTCATTAATATTGTTTTATTTTCTTGTGCATTATGTTAGAAACGTATGTGTGAAAATTTAAATTATTCCTATATACTTCCCCTAACCCGAAAAAATCATCCGTTATTAATAAATTAAACAAAATATTGTCTATATTATATTAAACACTTATACAGATTATAGTTATTACTATATCAACAGATAAAGCAATTTAGTCAGAATTCCATTAAAGCACAGATAACTGATAAGTTATTTTAATTACGCCGATTGTAGTGTTGTTTTCGATTATCTCGCTAATTGTTTCAATAATTGCCTAACTTTATCTCTTATAGATATATATACCTATTATATCGAATGAGTAATCAGACGTTTAGGCAGCAAATGTGTTATATTTTGTGGACTACGTTTGTGACTGCGGTTTGGCGTGTTTTATTTTTTATTTTTGAAAGAATGAGATTTTTGTTGTTAAGTTAATAGCGAATTTCATTTGTTTATTATCTATTTATTTTAGCGTCACGCTATATCCCGCACGCAGCAGGTAGATAGAGGGAAACTAGTGTTAAGACACTCCGTTTCCCATTGTCCGCCGAATTCTGGAGGCTTTTGCTTCGAAACCAAAAGAAGAAATGAAAAATTCTATAATTAATAAACTATCTATTTTTATGGAGCTATACTTACTATTACTATTATATAAATAATGCCTACTAAATAGGCAGAGAACGGAGATTAGTGTGAAGTGGGTGATTAGAGAAGATAAAAACTAAAACGATGTTATTCCTTCATAAAACGAAACCACTTTAAATTATAAATATATTCTTAAAAAACATCAATAAACCAGCGACCAAAACGTGGCCTCGCCCGCTTTAACTTTTTGTTATAATATGGTCAAATTACACAAAATGTTTATATAAATTGTAGCCTATGTGTTATTCTGACGTATAAGCTAATATTACTGTAAAGTTTCATCTAAATTTCTTAAACAGTTTTAGCTTGATAGTGAAACAAAATATCTATTCTCACAAATTTTCATATTTATAATATCAGTAGGATAGTAGGCAGAAATTTACAGATGTACAAAAACTATTTTTGTATTTATATTTTGATATATTTATTTTTTTTATAAAAAGAAACCCGTAATCACACTTTAATTAATGTTTAAATAGTTAATGCCTTAAATGTTTTAATTCGTAATTATGACAATGATAATGATTAATCGGTTCCTTTCATATCGATAAATTGTTGTTTTCGTTGATTTACATCCCTAAGCATTTTACTAAGTAACTTTTAATTATAAAGTTAAAGCTTGTGTATAAGTATAAAATAAAATTATCTACATTGAATATTGTTGTTTTTAATTTGAAATTATTAGATTAAAAGTTTTAGCAGGAAGAACTAGGTGATTCAGCTCTCCGTTCTCTATTTTCACTACGTCGAAGCTTATGTAATTAGAAGGATTAAGTTTGTTGAATTCGAACTTGGAAGGAATATATCAAATAATAGGTATAATAGTATATAATCATTATAAAGTACCTACTAAGTACTAGTAGTGACTAGTGAGGCCGTCGTGGTAAACGGGCAGAAGTGTGACATTGTAAACGCAACGTGTGTGCGTTCGATTTCCACTTTGAGGCAAAAAGGCATTTAATTTCCGCCACTTAACGCGTAATTAATGCCTTCAGAATTTGCGCGGAAAATGGGAAACGGAAGTGTTTTAATGGGAGCATAGTTTTTTTTAATAGGTTCCCTACTCGTCAGCTTGAAGCTGACGCTGTAAAAGAAAAGTGCTAAAAAAATTGCAAGTAGATACTACTAGCACTGTTACATATTTTATGAGCTACTGTACTACAAGTAGGTACTGAAAATTACTATTTGGCATATTGTCAAACGCGTTCACTTTAAACTTTGTGAGATATTTAGTTTTTGTCTCATGAGTTCTTTGATTAAGTTGTTAAAGTGTAAAAAGTCTTAAACAAAAAAAATGTTTTTTTCTTTATTTATAAAAAGTAAGTTTGTTTTAGTAATCTTTCTATTAATCTATACAGATCTAATTGGCGTGGACTCCAAGATTTAAAATAAAAAAAAAAAGTTTTATTTTCGTACTGTAGAAATTTCAAAAAATTATGTCCTCTTAGCACTTTCCTACTCTCTCTAACTTAC
Organism: Heliconius hermathena; assembly: GCA_013403705.1. NCBI lineage: Eukaryota > Metazoa > Arthropoda > Insecta > Lepidoptera > Nymphalidae > Heliconius > Heliconius hermathena. The sequence goes on along the minus strand of JAAIXJ010000388.1, from coordinate 59,918 downwards.
CTAAATGTTATATTTCAACATTCTAAGTCCACTACTGTCCAGTAGTTTTATCTGTGCGTTGCTTTTCAGTAACAGAATAGTTTCATATATTTTAAAATACTTAATAAAAATGTATTAAAGCCAAAACAAAATTACAAAAGAACAACTTTACTAAAATATACCATATTTTATATGTACATATGTATGTCATATCTAAAAATCAAATAAATATGTTAAACTAATTCGTGTTAATCCCATAAAAATGATAATCATCAATTAGTGACAGCGCGGCGCGGCGCTGGGGCGACATTTGGCGGTGTTTGCGCAGATAACGAACAAATAAACACAGCTGTCAACTTGACAGTTACGTCACAAGGCTCTCTGTTGTTTAACGTTGGAATGGGGGAATTAGGTGAAAATTATTAATATTTGTACATAATTTTATAGGATAGTAATTAAATAATATACTCATGTAAGTATGTATTATTTTAAGTAAACTGAGTATTAGGCATAAGGTGATCTCCTCTGCCCAAAAATATATGCCGCCTATTTAAGAAGAAGCATAATTAAATTACCCTAAATTTATTATTAAAGCGTAAGCTAAAAAACAGAAATTATAATTAACAGCTATACGTTGCATCTTTTTAACCTTTTCTTTAAACCTAAAAAGACGAATTACAAGTCAATGCTCTAAAAAACGATGCGGTTGTATTAAAAAAAAGAGAACACAACCATTTTAAAGATATTTAAAAGTAAATTAAACATGGCGTTTAAAATAAACACAAAAATCGTGCTTAAGGGTCGAAATGACTATTTGTAATGTCTCTTGTACGTGACTCTACCTTCGATAACGTAACGTTGTAATGGTGAGTGTATTGTAAATAGGTTATTATATTAACATTTAACTTATAATAGTGTAGGTTCAAATAAATTATAGATTTTGTCATTTAAGTGCCTGTATTTATATTTTCTTTATTGTGGCTATGATAATATCTATGTATGCTATGTTGGTATACGATTATATTATATTTTTTTAATCAGAAACGCTGTACTCACGCTGTATCCTGCACACAGCAGGGTGGGCAGAGGGAACCTAGTGTTAAGACACTCCGTTCCCTATTTTCCATCGAATTGTGGAGGTATTGCATGTAAAGCGGCGGAACTCAACGCCGTGTTTTGCCACGACACCAGAGCGAAGAAATGAAAATATAAATGTAAATAAATATTTCTCTTCCTCGAGTGGGTATCGAACCCGCAACCACTCGATTTTATAGTCACATTTTGTACCCCTGTGTCACGACTGACCTTGTTATAAAATTAAATTTTATTATTTGTGCGTTGTAGAGGCCAGTCGTGGCGCAGTGGCACAAAGTGTGACTGTAAAATCGACTGGTTGTGGGTTCGATTCTCACTCGAGGAGATGAAATATTTACTTAAATTTATATTTCCATTTTCTTCGCTCTGGTGTCGAGGTCAAGCGCGGCGTTGAGTTCTGCCACTCAACACGCAATGCCTCCAGAATTCGGCAGAAAGTGGGGAACGGAGTGTCTTAACACTAGGTTCCCTCTGCCTACCCTGCTGTGTGCGGGATACAGCGTGAAGCTAATTTNTATATATATATATATATATATATATATATATATATATATATATATATATATATATATATATATATATATATATATATATATATATATATATATATATATATATATATATATATATATATATATATATATATATATATATATATATATATATATATATATATATATATATATATATATATATATATATATATATATATATATATATATATATATATATATATATATATATATATATATATATATATATATATATATATATATATATATATATATATATATATATATATATATATATATATATATATATATATATATATATATATATATATATATATATATATATATATATATATATATATATATATATATATATATATATATATATATATATATATATATATATATATATATATATATATATATATATATATATATATATATATATATATATATATATATATATATATATATATATATATATATATATATATATATATATATATATATATATATATATATATATATATATATATATATATATATATATATATATATATATATATATATATATATATATATATATATATATATATATATATATATATATATATATATATATATATATATATATATATATATATATATATATATATATATATATATATATATATATATATATATATATATATATATATATATATATATATATATATATATATATATATATATATATATATATATATATATATATATATATATATATATATATATATATATATATATATATATATATATATATATATATATATATATATATATATATATATATATATATATATATATATATATATATATAGATATAAATTAGAGGATAGTCGTGTTAACATAGTGTTTTAAGTCTAGGTTCCCATGATCCCTCAGCCTACCGCTAATTGTGAGATTCAGCGTGAAGATAAAAGAAAAAATATATTTGTTTTAAATGGCTTAAACATTTTTTTTAAATAGAAAATTAGAACCTACATTCATTATAACGATTGTAAATCTAATTTAAAGCTACACAAATCGCAGGAGCGTTTATCTTTATAAATGCAGTTAAGACGATGTTTCACCAAGTGAGCGAAATAATAATTGGTGGAAACGGTAGAGGTTCCCTACGGTACGGTAACGGTAGAGGCCATTATGTGGTATATCAATAAACTTAAAAAAATAGCAATATATAACGTGGGGAATGTAAGGATTTCAGTAGGGACGAGGCGTCTTAACACTAGGTTCCCTGGTTTCTTCTGCCTGCCCGGTCTGAAGCTAAAAAAAAACATAACCATTCTTTGTAATGGGTTTACTAACTGTACCGATTGTGTAAATAAGGAGGGAGGGGAACGCCTCCTTCAAACGGATCTCACATTGATACTGCAGATATTGATGATAATCATATTTTAAACAATTGTGTAATCTATTTCCTTTATATAAAACTTCTTTTACTTTACGTTTATAATTTTGTTTTTTAATGTTATGAAATTCTTAGAAATCTTAGAATAAATACAATATAGGAAGAGTTTTTTCTGGTTTCTTGTAAACATTTAGTCCAAGCTAATATAGTAAAGCTTAAGAGTACTTTGAATGAACTAATGTGAGGAACTACTGGTTCAAATTTTAAAAACCATTTCGTATTGGATAGCTCATTTATCGAGGTAGGTTCTAACAGGCCACCTCACGTTAATCATTTCGATGTAGCCCACTGTACCTGCGGTCAGAACTATCTAAGGCACTTACAATGTGTCATATGTCACGTGTCATACGTGGTCGAAGCCATAAATAAATGCTATTTTATAAAATGCCCCTAAAACTGTGACAATTCATAATTTTGACGGAAAAGTGAAAGATGAGAAACGGAAGAGAAACGGAAGAGATAGGAACAGAGCGTCCTAACATTAGGCTAGGTTCCATTCGCCTAACCTCCTATGTGAAGGATACAGCGTGAAGTTGGAAAGAGAAAAAAAAATAAACTTGAATGGCCCTTAAATTAAAAACTTTAAATACAACAATAATTTTATGGTGACTTAATTTGTGCCTATCAATTATACCATTACGACCCTCCAGGTTCCTAACGAGATCAACACATTTACAAACAAATAAATTAGCGTATAATAAATACATATAAATGTGCCGTCTCTCCCCCTTTATAATAAAACTAAGCCGAAAAAGATAAAACTCTGTATACGTTGTAATAGAGTTTAAAGTTTATTATATGGAGGCAATGAACAGACGGACGAATTTAATACAATTATAGAAAATAGTTTTTATATATATAGTTATAGACAGTGACATACAGACAGCTTGTACCAATTTTATTGTTGTAAGGGATGGCCTAAGTAATTTTACGCGAGAGTAGATTAATTTAGGGGTTGAATGTAGGTAGATTGAATTTGGTATGGTTTTTTTTGGAATTTTCTTTGATTTGCAGTTTAGCAGTTTGCGTTAATAAATATTAACGATGTATTTAATCTGTTCTCTGGTTTCCTTATTTAAATCTATTACAATACAATATATAAAATTGAACGCACTAATCTCTGTACGGTATATTAATCGATTTACTTTGGCAATTATTATGACGAGCGACTGTAAATGCGACAGGTTGTGGGTTTGATTCCTAATCAGGGGAAAGAAATATTTGATACTTTCTTTTTTATAACTTTGGCAACGAGGCACAGCGCGGCGTTAAGTTTCGCAATTTAACACCCAATGCTTCCAGAATTCAGCGGAAAGTGGATAATGGAAGGGTATTAAGAGAACGGAGTGTTTTAACATTACGTTCCCAGATTCCCTCTACCTATCCTGCTATGTGCGGGAAAAAGCTTGAAGCTGAATAAAATTAATGAAATTTCCCTATTGGTAACTACTCTGGCAGTAGACAGAGAAAACCTGAGAACCTAATGTTAGCTGTTAACTTTGCCCCCATTAAGACGAAATCAGGAGGCATTGCGTGTTGAATGGCGGAACTCAACGTTGTGCTAATGCCTCGATACCAGAACGAATGAAATGATAATATATAAGAAAATATTTCATTTTCTCGAGTGGGAGTCGAACCCATAACTTGTCGCACGCTTGTGCCCTTGCGCCACGGCTGGCAGTAATTAATACATACAAATTGAGTGGAATTCCCCGATTTATCTTATTAATACAACCAATAACCTTATATGGTCATCAACTTGGACCAGTACCAGTGGCGAAGTATATTTTACTCGCTGTATAAATACATACTTGACTGCAAGTAGACCCTTTTTGGACAACACGCTTCTTTTGTTTTATAGTGATTTGCGTTGATTATATCGATGTTTTTTTTTTGAATTTTTGTTTTTTTTTATGGGATGGATAAATATATAGAGTAAATATATAGATACTAGAGGAAGGTCACATAAAAAGCGTGAGGATCCCCCGAAAAGCATATATAAAGTTGATGACAGTAGATGAGGCGAAAGAAGTATGTAGGGACCGTAGAGTATGGCGCTCCCTTCTCTCTGACTATCCTGCTAGGGATAAAAAGTGATGTAAAGTTAAGTTAAAAGGATGATATGTGAAGTTATAGTTCGGTAATGAGTTAAGAACTGTGTTGTAATCAGACACAAAACTTGGCTTACGTGTAAGTGAGAACTCTTCTCGCCTATTTATAGAGATTGAGAGTTACATTTTTTAAGAGTGTAAAGTAAGGAATATTGTGTGATTGAACCACATTTGCATTAATCAGAATTTATTACACAATACTCAAGTACCATTTATAAAATTAGATACTAAAAAAGATATGCCTAGTAGCTTTTTAACATAAGATAAGAAATAATTAGATCACACACAAGTATCGACACGGCACCTCCCTATCTAATTTGTCAAGGGCTTTGTTTGCGCGAATAAATTGCTGCCCGATAATTGGCTTAGGGCCGGAGGGAGGCAGTGTCGGCGGAATTTTTGTTCAATTCAATTACTGTTTACCGCGTGCCCTTTTGTGATTAAGCAGCGTTTAGTTACTTCTACAGTTTATGTTGTAATGTACCTTTTAGCGTATATACGTACTCTGTGGGTCCTTTAGAGAAACACTTTATTACTGGTACAGTGGAAACTAATTTATTAATATGTTATTTTAAGAGGATAATGAGATAAATCTATAAATGGAGCAAATATTGAAAATATAAATTGTGCTAACCATTATATGCTTTAATAAAACTAGGTGCCCTTTGTCTATCCTGCTGTATGCGGGATAAAGCGTGAATCTGGTGTAACAAATCTTTATATTTTAAAAAAATATATTATTGAGTCTTATGTAGAAAGAAATATTATATATAATGAGAATATGAAAATATAAACAGGTGAAAAGGTGTAACTAGGAGTTTAGTTTCGCCTCTCAACTAGCAATGTTTTGAAAATTGGGTAGTGCGAGGGGAGGCAAGATATCTTAATACTAAACTGATCTTTCTCTGAAAAAAGCAGTAATTATATATTTGCCATTTGTAGTTTGTTCAAAAAATTCTCATTTTATCCAGAGATAAGTGATTAATGATGTTTTACAAGGGTCACCCCAGAACATCCACTACGTAGCCTTAAGATCACATCAGTTGTCAGATTTACAAAGGATTCGGAATAACCTGTAATAATAGACAGTCATTTGTGTCGATTTGACAATTGGAACAGAGTGCTCAAAGCGATCAAAGTGTAAAGGTTACTTGCACATTCATCAATTTGCGATTGGATTGAGCGTCGCCATCTCTATGAGATTACCGACTTAAGTAAGAAGAGGTGTTTCCTCGATCTGTCAAGATCACATGCGGCGTTGAATTTCGCAATCTAAATATTACAAATGGAAATGGATGGATAGAAAAAAATTTCAAAAGAAAACGTCGAAGAATGTTTCGAAACTAGAAAAACGCTTGAGAATGGAACACTACTAGACAATATGCCTCTCTCTCTCTTTCCTTCTGTCTCTTAGAAATAATCAGTAATTAATGGAGATTTCTGTAAATCACCCTGCTAGAGATGCTAATGACATTATACAAGCGTATAAGAATTCCAAACTATAGACGACTTGCTTTGGCTCAGTGGTCACATACTTGGAAGATACACAAGAGATGCGAGTTCGAATACCGCTACGTTCAAATCTTTAAACGTTTCAACATATAAAGTAATAAATTTAATTTTGTACAAAATGCTAGAGCAATAAATTTCCTCGCCATTAGCCCACATATTAAAATAAATAGTTGGTACGCACAGATGGCGATAAACCGGCGATTAGCCGAGTGTCATTCCGCCGTCACGGCGGTCAATAAATATGGACTGGGGTGCCCTTGCACTTGTTATTATATGAAATTAGTTAGATTTAGTTTTATGTCTTGAATCTCTTATAATTAATTAATGAAAATTGTGGTAGTTTTACAGTTTGTAATGAATTGATTATGTTTTTATAGTAAGTTTAAAATAATTAATATATATTTTTTTATATTCTGCTTTTTTTTTTAGTAAACAAAGCTTGATATAATTATATAGAGATTTTTTTTATTCTCTTTAAATTTACAGATAAATAAAGATAATTCTTTGATTTATTAAAAACAAAACAATTTTAATCGAGTGTAAAAAAGACTAAATGAAATAATATGCATGCAATATGCAATATTTCTAAACACAGCCATTCAATGTGTTAGTGCTATTTTTTTTTATATATTTTTTTTCCTATCGCTACTTTTTTTGCACATTAGGGATTTGCATTGCAATAAATAAACACACCAATAAATACATCGAGCAATTAACCAGCGCCGGGACAGATGGCGTTAAACCGAAATCGATTAGTTAAATGCGATACATCACTATTGTATATTAGTATGGAGAGGGATTTTGTTATTTTTTTTAATTGAACAATTAAGTTAATGATTATAATTTTAAATATAAACAAAGAGATTTGTAAAATTAAATTGTCGTTATTAGCATAAATGGTAACAGCGGTGAATAATTACTAATATTGGCTTATTTTTTTGTAATAGCATCACGCATTTTGTCGCATAGCAGAGTAGGCAGAGGAATCCTGATGTTAAAACACTCCATTCCATGTATTGCCAATTTTTTGAAATATTGCATATTGATTGGCGGAACACAACGCCGCGCTTCGAATTAAACTGATAATTATAATTTTAAATGTAATAAATAGGTAATTATATTTAGTTTGAGTAATGGCGGTAAATGTCTGAAATTAACACGCATAACCAGTACAGCAACAGCAGCATTCAAGTGTGCATCACTTGAAGATTTCACTTTATGAATATTCTCTCTTTTTTTAATGTTTTACATTTTTATATAAAGTGTCATTCCAAAAGGTTATATTACATTTAAGATGGTATGTTTACTTTAATTTTTTTTAAAAAAGAAGTTTTGAATTAATAAATATTATGCCGTCGTATTGCTAATAACAGACTTTCATCTTTGATAAGTCAATATTACAACTAATTACTGAATTCGGAATCGACTTCTAGTGCACTTGGCATGCTTTTCTATAAAATGTCTTTCATTCATATATAATGTAGATAGTAAGTTCGTTTGAGAATTTTGATTTTCAATAGTCATGAATTACACCTCTTTTCTATTTATGCAATGATGTAGAAGGTATGGTAGATACTTTCTTATTAAAGCACGGTTGTGACAAAGCATTTCGTAGAGGTAAATGGCACAATTATCATTTTATTTTTCTTCTTATCTCATTTATCTGAAATATTTCCAATGTAAAAACATTTTTGTCATAATTTCAGATAATTTGTCATTTGCTGACAGCAACAAGATGAATAGTCGTTCCAAATTACTTTAAGAAGTACATACATGACACATAATATGATGTATTAAATATTTTACTAACTTGAAAAAGGAGAAGATACGCAATTTGACTGAATATATTTTTGTTGTATGTTTGTTACGCTGTTATTAAGATACTTCGTTCTCACTAATACACTTTCTTTCCCCATTTTCAGTCGATTATTAGGAATCATAAAGTACCAATATATTAAGCGTATAATAAGATAAAAATTAGGTTGTAACTAAAGTTTAAGGTTAATTATAAAAATCTATATGATTTTCATGAAACCTTCTAAAAATTACCTGTTTATCGATAAATTCATTTAAAAAGAATAACCAAAAATCGATTGAGCCTTAAATTCTTTTTGTGTTTATCAGTCAGTGATACAGATAACATATCTTAGTATTTCATATTCTCATAATCTGTGGTGTTGCAGATAAAACTGCCTTAGCTCCAGACGCTGGGCTAAAACATGATCGATTATGTTTCTATTTGTTACAAATTCGCAGATTTGTGTACTTTGTTTTATCATATGTTCAGTATAATGATAAAAGGCTTTACTTGACGTTTTTTTATTATTTTTGATTGATTTATTTTGTGACCATGTTTTTCCTTCATTTTAGTGTATAAACTTTCTTTTTTAAAAAATATTGTGTATGAATATTGGATATTAAATAATCAAATTGGATTAACGATAAAATATTATTTTTATAAATACTATTAATATAATTCTGACGAATTGAATTTATAATCGCCTCGGATATCGCCTCGTCTTATCTTATACTTTTTTTCCCTTCACGTTGCATTTTGCGCAGGGCAGGGTAGGCCAAGCGTACCTGGTAGTACTCTGTTCCCCCGTTTCCGCTGAATTTTCAAGGCATCGCGTGTGGAACCTAACACCACGCTTTGAACACGCTTGCGCTTTGCTTTCATTTTTTTTCATTCTTTCATCGAACCCACAACCTTTACTCTTAAACTAGTTGTTTAATTATTTTAAAGTGTCATTGGAAAAATAATATTTATAAAAACAAAAACCCCGACTGCATAAAACTAAAAAGAAAATAAACAAGCTCAATAGTTTATTAGGATTAACAATCGGGACCTCCTTAAATTATGCGGGGTTCCTGATAAAGATTTTATAGATGGAAGAATTACTATATAGGTCCCGACAGTTAATCCTAATAAGCTATTGGGTTTGTTTCTTTTTAGTTTTATGCAGTTGGGGTTTTTGTTTTTATAAATATTTTTCATTTATTTTTCACTTTTTTGTTAGGATTCATTATAGTAATGATAATCAGGATATTTCTTTTTGAAATCCTCGTATTGAGCTTTTGAATTTGATACCCATATTATGGTATTCGAAACCATTTTTTTTTTCATTATTCCAATGGCATCCCACAGCCGTTATGATTTGTTTTTTTCACGTCACCTTGGGCTGCGAAGACGAATCAAACGATACCTTAATTATGTAAATCCGTTCAGCGGTTCTGGAGATATGAAGTAATAAAGAATATTACATACATACATATATATGTACAAGATACGCGTGACAAGCATAACCCTTCCTTAGCAGTCGGGAATAAAAAAAAAGGTTTTCATAAACAAAAATAAACGCATCGGCAAATTTGACCTTCTTCCGACGTTACGTCTTCTACAAACCGTATTTAATTCCAACAAAATCCCATTCCATACGCGCGAATAACTTTTATTTATCCCACATTGTTAGTGCCGGGACAGGGGTCGTCATTTTATTTGACAAGGGACATAACTACCCCCTTACTCCACAGTCCACATGTCGGCACTTGCGGAAAGTGCAAGTGTAAATATAGTTTGCTAATTACCATGTGATACTGTATGGTGTTGAGGGTTGTAGGTTCGATTTATTATTTTGTGTAGGTAAAATTTTATATAGTTTCATTAGTATAATGACAGTTAATATTTGTTTCAATGTAAATATAACATGTAACAAGAATTATAATTTAAAAACGCATAATGCGGAGTTGAGTTCCGCGACTTGCGTCCCGTAATTGGGTGAAAATGCCGAACTGTATGTATTAACACTAGGTTCCCACTGCTTGCTTGCTATGCATAATTTATTTTGGTCCATTTTTAGGTGACAACTAAACACAACCAGTCTCATATAGTTTTTTTAAGTAAATTAAAATAAGCAAGAAGAAGGAAGAGGAAGAGAGAATTATATATTGCCATTTATGTCCCATTTCATTTGAACCTACGACATTATTTAGCATATATAAGATTTACTTTACTTCCCTACTGAGTCAATAGTGTGTTATTCAAACAGGCACCCCATAGGGGTGTCGATCCATGTTTGTCGCTAATAGATAGTAACAGGTTTTTTAGTTGTCATCTAATGGTGCTTTTTATGGCGTGTTTTAGCAAGTTGCCCTTTTAGGGTCAAATGAGTTGTAAAAAATATAATATGATAATTGCGTTTTTTTTATTTTTTTTATTTTAATGTGAGCAATTACGTTAATAGTTTTTTTTAAATTGTTTGGTAGCTAGATTATTATTAAAATACTTATAATATAATAGATTTATTTTTATATATCGGATAGTAGTGATGTGCTATATTATCGGTTAAAGTGTGTAAGATAGATGTGCTCCGCGGACAGGACGATAGGACGTCTCTGCCTATTTGAGACGTAGCAGGATCGCTCGCCCATGGAAAGGGACTACTATGCCTCTATGAAGCCCTATCTATTGACGTCGCAAGTGTGGAAATGAAAAAAAATATTTAGAGGATTGTGCATCAAACCCACAACACCTGCCCAATAATAACTTTCTTAATAAGTTCTTTATCTGTATATTATTGTATTTTGCCCTCTGGTATGGATTTGCTATTTGAAGTCTCAAACCCACCATACCAGAGGGCAAGATACAGTGAGCTCATTCTACAGGAATCCAGGGCAGTACGCGAGGCAATTAAGAAATCGTTGGCGGTAGTTTGATATAATAATTATGTCAACTGACAGACGAATGCCACCTCAGTCTACCCGTGACCACGGACTACTGCAAAGTGTTCGAAACGTCGGGTTTCCAAAAATGTATAATATCAAATATACACGATTAATCCGGTTTAAATAGTTTCATTTAACTTTCTTTTTTACTTTTTTTTTACTGCAGTCTAAATCCCAGCAGGGTACCTAGTGTTAAGACACTCCGTTCCCCACACGTTCTTTTCGCATATTTTATCACATAATCGCGTTAACACTATACAGCGTGTTCACAGTTGGCGAACCAGTGGATTATAACATGTGCGGACGACAAACACGGGGTGATAAACAAACTTTGCCGCTTTAATCCGACAAGGGGTTGTTTTTTATAGAACCCACGACTACCTCACTTGTTGATTAATGTGCTCACAGGTCGATGGTGTACCGTTTAGTTGCATTGATATTGAATTGAGACTCGTAAGTTATATTATTAGTTATAAGTATTGTTATATTTAATAATATTTCTGATTGTAAATGCGAATTATTTTAATTTCTTCGCTCTGGTAATAAAGTGCGGCGTTTACTTCCGGCACTCTACATACAATAACTAGTGAATTAAGTAGAAAGTGTAGAAATAATATTTTCAGGCTAAGTTACCTCTACCTGCCCTCATATATGAGGGGTACAAAGTAATAATAAAGTCCTTATAACCCAAGATCCCAGGATCCCCAGACCTATGTAATTTTTGCAAACCTTTAGGACGTCGGGCAGGAGTAAAAAAAGGCCCATGTAAAGGGTCTGGTAGTACATTTTTTATATTATTCTCAAAATTATATTCAAATATGAGCGTTTCTACTTTAACGTAGGTTAGCGTGTACCTTAAGTTGGCGTTACCTCTGAAAGGGCCTCACTTTCAAGTTAGTAAGTGTGCATACAGTCTCAACTATATAATAGACTATTAATACTCAAAATTTCAACTTTGCTAAAACGATGTAGATCTGGAGAACCTGGGATCTCAACTATTACCGAAATGTTTAAACTTACCTCCCAATTCAGGTATTCTATGATAAAACATGCCCGTCCTGGCCAGCCACTCCAGCTGCATCTGATGCAGCACTCTGTCTCCAGGGTGATGGAACGCGGATGTCTGCGGCAGGATCCCGGGGGGAGGGTAGTGGAGCATGGGAGCTTGGATCGGGGGCTGGAGCAGACCTGGTTTAGGTATTATACCTGTGAAAAGAAGGTAGAGCTGTTTTACGATTTTAGATGTGTTTCGGTGCTAATTTGGTATACAGGCTGTTAATTTGATATTATTTATTCTTATTTTTATATGTTGGTAAAATCTATACAAAATTGTAACAGATCGCTGTCTGACTGTGCTGTCTCACATGAAAGATTTATAAGAAACTCCATTATTAAGAGCATTTTGATAAATGATAATAGAATTTAAAACAATCTTACATCACGTCACGCTAATCTCAGAAATAAATAGTATTTTATTCGACAAAATTGCTATACAAAAAAGTGGTTCGATGTAGCAGATAAACTATAAACTTCATAATAATTGTAGTTCAAGCAGGTAAAACTCCGAGGATATTTAATAATATAATATTAATATTTAGTTTATAATACGCACAGCACAGTTTTTAACCTTTACTTTTACGTAGCGAAGCTCAACGCCGCGCTTTGTCTTGTTACTAGAGCGGAAAAATGAAAATGACTCATTCCCGCGAGTGTTGCACTCTGAATTTCAAGCTGTATCGCTGCCCCAGGCTAGCCTCGAATTCTAATTTCTTCATAGCATATTAAGACAATAATAACAAATTTTAAAATTCAAATTAAACTACACTAAAACAGTCACAAATATACTCACCAGGTCTATAGCTATCATATTCCTCGTTGCCACCTTCCACTCCTGGCGATATAGGTGGGCTGTAGCTCTCTGACCTATTATCATCGGACGGACTCCCACTCCTCGGGCTGCTGTGACCAGACCTGGGACTCTCCCTATCGAAATTTCTGCTCAAAGGTCTACTTTGACACTTATTGATGGTATTCTGCTCAATTTGTGTGTCATAATTCTCATTTTGATAACGCGTTATATAATTTTTGTTTTGGATTAGTGCTAAATATTTCTGTTGCGCCATTTTTTCCTGTATCGTTTGTTCAGGCTCTATATGCTTCGATAGTAAGGCGTCTATACAAAATGATTTCTTCTGTTGATTCAAAACGGTTTTCTCTTCGTCCATTTGTTTGTAGAACTTCATGTTTTTTGGACTATTCGACCTGCTGGGGTCTGGATTTGATTCTTGGTCAATTTCTAGAGGTTTCTCTACTGTGTCCTCGGAGTCCCGTCGGTACATAGCGTGTGATAATATTGTCGACATTGCAATATTACTGGCTTGTTAGCTGGTCATCCTGTGGGAAAATGATTGATAAATGGGATATATAAAAAGGCAGCTTCTCACTTTTTCCCACATAGCAGGAAAGGTAGACCGAACCTAATAAATGTTAAGACTCCGTTACTCACTTTCCGCTGCATTTCCACGCTGCATAGCAGCGGCATAATATCTACTTTACATTCTTTGAGACCTGTCCTATTACTTAGACTAATTTAAAAATACTATAAAATATTTTCCCTATTATAGTTTCGTTACAGTTTATTTACATCAGAAACTTTTTTTAATAATAATTAAATTTTTTAACACTTAATCGAGTTTCTTGTTTAACACATTTCTAAATTAAAGCAAAGAAATTATCGATAAATTGCCGTTTATTCATATCAACCAGCACCTCCGGGCCCGTAAAATGGAGACTCACTAACTACTACAGTCAGTAGTACCTCAGAAACAACTCAAGAATCCACAAACAAATCAATTTTTATTGCATTCGACCTAAACAAACACCGGCGTGCGCTCCGGGCTGCTATCAAACGTCCCGTCGGCCGCGACTCAATATATTATTATAGATAATAAACTTATTATCAGTTTATAACTTTTATATTAAGTTAATTAAATTTCAATATAATATTGACTCGTAATGGCGATAAAATGTTAAGTTTTTATATAGCGTGTTCGCTTTTTATAATCTTTTAGTTAGTTTCGTCTGCTTCGATGTGTCTGGCTGAAAGTAAATTTAGTAATCTTAAGCCACTAGAAGAGAGATGAAATATAGTGTCAAGACACTCCGATCTTTACTTTTTGCTCGAATTTGAGATTGCATGTTGAGAGGTGGAACTCAACGTCGCGTTTTGTTTTGTTAGAAAGCAAAACCCGTCCGTCCGGTCATCGGTTGCATCTTTGCATGTCAGTATATTGTTTTTTTTTGCAGCTTCACACTGTATACCGCATTTGACCTCATAAATTATATTTGAGGCCAGTATATTATTATAGAGGTAAATAATGAAAATATTATCATCGGTTAAGTTATATATTAAGTGATTTTAAATTTAAAACTAACGATGGCGGTAAAAGGTAGAAGTGGATCGAAAGTTAATTCTTATATAAAAAAAATCAGCATCACGCTGTATCCCGCACACAGCAGAGTAGGCAGAGGGAACCTAGTGTAAGACACTCCGTTCCCCACTTTCTGCCGAATTCTGGAGGCATTGCGTGTTGAGTGGCAGAACTCAACGTCGCGCTTAACCTCGACACCAGAGCAAAGAAAATGGAAATATAAATTTAAGTAAATATTTCATCTCCTCGAGTGGGGATCGATCCCACAACCAGTCGTTTTTGCAGTCACACCTCGTGCCACTGCGCCACGACTGGCCTAAATTCTTATAAAGTTTCGAAAAACTCCTTTGTTAGTTTTACTCACACTGGCTCGAAGCTTTTAGCAGCTTCCCGTAATCTACAGAAAATTTAGTGTGAATACACTCTGTTCTGTGGCAGGACTTTATCTTATTTTGGCGGGGAAACAAAAGTAAGTAATGTTAACTTCTGTACTGATATTAAGATGAAAATTATCAATATCTTTATACGATTAGATATAGGTTGTCTTTTGGTGATGTGAAACGTCGTCGTGTGCAAAGTATGATGTACTGATCGTTTTATAATAATATCTTTAAGAAAAAGGGGCCGTTTTTTATCTTATTGATATTATTATTATTATTTCGTATTGATCTTTTTGTATTGTATTGGTAGTAAAATTTTAGTCTTCACTAAGTTAGATATGTCCCTATATTTACAAAATCTTGAATACAACGTTGTCCTATTCTTCTTCTTAAGAGATATTCATATATGTAATTCTAGCTTTAATTTGCAGTTTCGGCTACGAGGCCGTTATGGTTTTAGCAAGTTAATCACGTGGTTAACTTACTAAAACAATTAACCTCCTAAATAAAGTTTAATCTCATAAGTAACTTTTAACTAACAATGACTATTATCTTACTAATTAACTTTTAATCTAGTAAGTCAATTTTATTTAACATATCTACTAAATAACTTTTAAATTACCATATCTTTCGACTACTTAAGTAACTCTTAACCTGCTACGTAACTTTTAACTTATTAATTATCTTTTAACCTCCTCGTACTTAATAATTTTCAACCTAGAACCGTAGTGTTTGGGGCCCCGTTCCGTCTGGCTACCCCACTAGGAACAAAGTATGAAAGTAAAAAAAAACCGGACAAGTGCGAGCCGAGCCGAACTCCCCCCCGAAGGTTCCATCCAAAAATTGGAGGTCCCAAGGTTTTTTCTGAAATTCAAGCCTAGCTTAGCTAGTGCCCTTTTATCTAATACCTCACTTGAACTAGCGGTTTTAATACAAAATTTTGCCAAATTTCGTAATTCTAGGTCAACCGCGTTTTTAAGTATAAATATGTAGATTTTTTTCCAGGAAATCAAGGGGCCGTAGATCTGAGTATACGTATAAGTGAGTTTTAATGTCAACTCGATGTCTCTAATCATTCCAGAGATAAAGGTTCTTGACAGACCGACAGACAGACGGATGGACAACAAAGTTATCTTATAAGGGTTCCTTTTTTCCTTAAATGGTACGGAACCCTAAAAAGGAACAATTCTACTATCGCCACTTTCGGAGTACGTTCTAGAAATTAATTGATGATAGTTCTAGACAGGTTGAATCAAACTGAAGCAAACAATGGAGACACTTCACTATTATAGGTATCTCGCGCCTTCTTTCACCGCGTACAAATTAACTAATTTAAACCAATTTTAAATGAAACTCTTTAACGCGGTTGTCTACGGGTCTCCGTGACTACGGACTGCCGTAGTGTTCGTCGAAGCATAGAGTTCCTAAATTACATGTATCAAATACTAAATGTGCGCGATAAATTCGGTTAAATAGTTTTATTTAAAATGTGTAATAATAGCGAAAATCAAAGATATTATTATGTAAAACTGACCAACAATATTAAGTCAGTTTTTCTTTTCTCTATGAATAATATTATATTCGAAGTAAAAACGGACTAATAACAATATAAGTTTGATCGTTAGTATTCTTGTATAGTTTTCCATTATTATTTTTTATCCTTTAATCTTTATGCGTAAGTAAGTATATTCTATCATTAATCACACGTAAAAAAGGATCGCTTAAATATTCGTTTTTATGTAGTTTTAATGAAAATAATTTTTCTTTTTTATAATAATTATTAAAAGGGCACTAGTTTTACACTTTCCTCGCTGTGATAAGACATAAAGCGGCATTGAGTTCCACCATGCAATACACAATATCACTAAAATTCAGGGGATTTCAATCCGTCTCCGTCAACATGCTTTGAATAAAGAAATTCACCGGGAAAATAAAATAATTCCGTAGCGTTTGGCGCTCCGTTCTCTCTGACTACCCCGCTAGGGATAAAGCGTGAAGCTGACGATGGCTTCAAATATTATGCAGTAAAAAAATATCCTAAATTTTAACGTAGGTACCTCTCCCGTGCTTAGACTAAAATTCTTAATATAAAATTATTTGTTTTGATTTTCTATTAATATAAGAAATAGATTTAAATGGCCATTTAGATTTCCTTTTAAAATTCCTAAAACTTAAACTTGTTAGCCAAAAAAAAATGTGAAAAATTGTTAATTGTTCTTATTATTTTTACGTGTCGTTTCTCCTCCGTGGTCGAATGGAAGTCACTTCCTACTCATGAATAAATAATATAATAATATATTTTAATTACGTAAACTAACTTAAACCGCAGTTACAGACTATAGTGGGTTACATTAAAACTATTAATGAGAATTAATGTAGGTACCCTATAGCCTCCCTCAATAAATGAAGAAACCAATACATTTATATTTTTAAATCGAACATTGGTCCTGAGATTAGAGCGTTTAACCAAATAATACCTTCAGCTTTATAATATAAGTATAACTTTAATATTAAAATACAACACTATTGTAGCGCAATAGAGAAATAATCTGTTAACGCGATGATTGCTAGATCAAATTTTTGAACAAGAGAATCATTAAAAAAACGATTTCTTAGTCTTATTAGACAAAATAAGGTTATAAATCCTGTCACTTCATCCACAAAAAATACAAAATATTATTCATTTTTTAATTTTAAATGAGCGTAAATAATTCTTATTTAAATAACTATTAAATAAAATAAAAATCTCGACACTACATTTAAATTTAAGTTACCCAAAAAAAAACACTGTAAATAACAAATTAAAGAGAAAACAACACCCACCCTCCAACACTGCCACTACACTACAAGTCCTATAGGTACTCTATTTTTTTTAATTTCCACGACACTCGCGCTAACAGGACGACAAGTGGATTTGAACTGAATTATTTTATTACCACACGCTATTGCGTGACAATGGGCGGCACCCACCATTCTAAAAAGATCTGCTTTTTATACTAAAACACTTATGAACAAGAGTTCTAAACGAAATGGTCGTTATTAACCATTTTGTAATAGCCCTGTAACACCATGATACAACTATATATAGACAGGTCAAGCTATTTCGGCTGAATTAAACTCCGCCCTGTATAACTGTCTCGCTTGCTCTTATTAATTTAGAAAGAGAGGGGCGATGAAATTTTGTATGAAAAGTATGCCTGTAACGATTTTAATTAGGTTTTGAATAATGTACCCACTCGTTATAATGAATTTTAAGAGAAAATTAAACAGAGATTTAACTAGGAGTTAATTTCTTAGTTAAATCGTTGTTTTTAGTATAAAGACAGATTTATAAAGGTGCTTTTTTATTTGCATGACCGTATTTGTTGGTATATAAATACTATTAAAGGCAAATATATACATCACACAAAAAAAATGCTAGGTATACACAGTGCAGAACGTTAAGACGTCGTAATATATCGAAAATTAAGTGAATTGTGGATGCCTACTCTGCTTATGAAAATCTAGGGTAACAACGAGAACCTATTTTCATTGCTAGAATCTCTTTACTAATTATTTTATATTTGAAAATACAGTATTCGGTTCCATAATAAGTTTATGTGACTGAAAAGTGGAGATTTGAGTGATCAAATATATGTAGAGATAGGTTCTTTCAAAGTCTTTTTTTCACCCTTCACGCTTTATCCCGCTTAGCAGAGTAGGCGGTGGGAAACCTAAGGGGGAACGGAAACCTAGAGTTAAGACAGTCCGTTCCCATTTACTTTCGTTATCCACTTTCCCCCAAGTTCTGGAGGCATTGCGTTGAAATGATAATATTAAATATTTCATTTCCTCCAGAGGGAGTCGAACCCATAACCTTTGTTGTAAACTATAACAAAATAGAAATGAGGATATATCTTATGGGTTCGATTCCCTATCTCGGGTTATCATCGTTAGTTCTAGAGATATGCAAACAATTCATTTCACTGAGTGGGAATCAAACCTTACTACCTTCACGCTTACGACAGACACTAGCTCTCTGCGCTACTATGGTATAAAATTAAATAGTATTACATAAGCATGTATTGTTGATTTTGTAATTCTACTAGTTATATTAGACTTCAGTATTTGAATACAGCTACAGTTGACAGCTCTACGTTATTTTGCAGTGTAGGCAGAAGGAACGTAACGTGAAGACACTCCGCTCTCCACACACCGCCCATTTTTGCGAACATTGCATGCCCAGTGGGGGAACTCAACGCAGACCTTTGTTTTGTTACTAAAACGAGGAAGTAAAAATAATTCACTCTCCATGTACTGGGACAGTAACTTTTGGGACCGGTGGTCGGTACCCACTCCAAAATTAACAAAAAAATTTGTCTGGAAAAAACTTTTACTTTAAAAGATCAGTTCAAAACTAAAGTCCAGGTTCCCACTCGAAAATACCCTTACGCGCCCACGAACCTATTTTTAAGAGTTATCTAGACAGTCTATTCCTTACGCATCGCTCAATTTTAGAGACATTGCAGGGCACAACGCCGCATCGCATTAAAAAAAGTGTGATTTTTATTTTCGTTAATACGTAGGTATAGTTTATAAACAGAGAGGTGATCTTTTAGTTTATTATATTGCTACGAGTGTCAAAATAGATTTTAAAATATTATCGATTGATGACGTCCGTGACTTCCGGAAGAACCATGCAGGTTAGTTTTGGCTAGACCTTTTTACAACTCCTTTGTAAGGATATTCTATTTATTTAAAATAGTAATTTAGAATGGATGGCTGAGGAAACATAGTGCTAAGGCACTTCGTTTCACACGCATCGAGACATTGCGTGGTGTGTGCTAAGTTGCGGAACTTAACGCCGCGCTTTGTCTTGATGCCAGAGCGGGAAAGTATTAAATATTTAATTTCTCCGAGTGGGAGTTGAATCCATAACCCCTTACACGCGGCGCCTTGCGCCACGACAGCTTTTATATCCAAATAGAATATTATTATAAATTTTTTATTATAAAAAAAAATAATTAAATATCTCAAATTAAATTATAAGTATTTAAAAATCCCATCATTGGAAATATTATCGAAAAAAAGAGACAAAAGTATATTTCTTTTTTCCCCCATTGTGCTTTAATTAGGGGCGTGGCCAAAACTTTTGAGCCAATTGCGTTAAAGGGTGATAAAGACGGAAGATATTTTGTATGGAAAAGAAAGAGAAGTCGACATGTTTATGGGGAACTTACGCACTTACAGTAGTGAATTAAATTGATTGGTTTGTTGTGGTATTTTTTGCTTAACTTCCCGTTGTATCCCGCATACAGCAGGATAGGTAGAGATAATCTACTGTTAACACACTCCGCATTCTAGACATCGTGTTGACTGGTAGAGCCCAATGGCGGGTTTGGTTTTGTCAAAGAGGGAAAATTAATATACTTTACTACTTTTGTTGGGAATCGAATTCAAAACCACCGTGATAAAAGTCACACGCTTTTCCACTGCGTCACCGCATAAATAAAGGCTTATTTATTTCATTCAACATATTATTTTGTTCATATTTATTTATATAAGTAGGTATTAAAATTGTGTTTTACTTTAAGACAATTTTCGTTAATAGTGTAGTATTTATAACTAAGTATATACAACATGGGTTGCAGTTTGTAAAAGAGAATAGGTTAAAAAAGTTAAGTTTCTAAGGTAACTATCTAAGTATCTCAAGGTAGTCAATTCAAACCTCTTTGCTATACAAAAATTTGAATAACTTATATAATATTTTAAACATTTTTAAAGTGCTACTGGGGAAGTACAACTTTTTTTTAAGATACTATACAATCGTAGTGGGATTTGAACCTCCGCCTCTTGCTTACTTACGGTAAGCAAGAGGCGCTCTCCGACCACAAAACCATTCATTCTCATCGAGCTAAGGTAATAATGATATGACTATATTCTTTTTTTATATTTACTGCAGAAAAGACTAGTGACCCCACTGGCAGCTTCGCCCGCTTACTCTTATTATCATGTTGTCAATGTTTACATAAATCGTAACCTATGTGTTTCGATGTATAAGCTATATTACTCAAACTAAAGTAAAGTTCAGTAGTTTTTGCGTAAAAGTGGAACAAACACTCCATTCTCACAAACTTTTACATTCATAAACATAAGTAAGATTTTTTTCTTATAATCGTTTAAATATTAACTTTTAAGTTAATAAATTATATGAATATTAAATGAGTAGTTTTCGCATAACCTAATAATGAGTTTCCCACACGCGGCTTATCAGTTATGTTTGTTTGTTTGTATTTTGGCAAGTGATAACCGCGTTCACACGAGGCGCACCACGCTATCAAGGAATATAGGAATAATTTCACTAGTTTCACGTTATCTATCCAATAAATAGAAATAGGCCGGTCGTGGCGCAGCGGCACGAGGTGTGACTGCAAAACCGACTGGTTGTGGGTTCGATCCCCACTCGAGGAGATGAAATATTTACTTAAATTTATATTTCCATTTCTTCGCTTTGGTGTCGAGGTTAAGCGCGGCGTTGAGTTCTACCACTCAACACGCAATGCCTCCAGAATTCGGCAGAAAGTGGGGAACGGAGTGTCTTAACACTAGGTTCCCTCTGCCTACCCTCCTGTGTGCGGGATACAGCGTGAAGCTAATTTAATTTTTTATTTAAATAGAAATAATAATAATAGGGAAACGTAACCTAGTGTTGACCGAGTGCAGGAGGCAGCCGCCCTCTATGAGATCAAGAGGGAGGGATCCGACGTGGTGCTTGGAGATAGGCAGATCGAGCGGAGAGTTGGGCCTTACGGATTGCAGCACCCAGCAGAGAGAACTGAGCTCAGATTCGTTAGCCTCGAGGACCGAGAGCAAGTAGAAAGGCACAATTGTCAAGCAGTGCGAATGTTTACAGACGGGAGTAAGTTTGACGAAGGGGTTGGAGCGGCCATTTCCATATGGAACGACGAAGCAGAAACCAGGGCCTTCAAACTGAAACTGGCTTCGCACTGCTCGGTCTACCAGGCTGAGCTGCTGGCGCTGTGCAGGGCNAAAAAAAAAAAAAAAAAAAAAAAAAAAAAAAAAAAAAAAAAAAAAAAAAAAAAAAAAAAAAAAAAAAAAAAAAAAAAAAAAAAAAAAAAAAAAAAAAAAAAAAAAAAAAAAAAAAAAAAAAAAAAAAAAAAAAAAAAAAAAAAAAAAAAAAAAAAAAAAAAAAAAAAAAAAAAAAAAAAAAAAAAAAAAAAAAAAAAAAAAAAAAAAAAAAAAAAAAAAAAAAAAAAAAAAAAAAAAAAAAAAAAAAAAAAAAAAAAAAAAAAAAAAAAAAAAAAAAAAAAAAAAAAAAAAAAAAAAAAAAAAAAAAAAAAAAAAAAAAAAAAAAAAAAAAAAAAAAAAAAAAAAAAAAAAAAAAAAAAAAAAAAAAAAAAAAAAAAAAAAAAAAAAAAAAAAAAAAAAAAAAAAAAAAAAAAAAAAAAAAAAAAAAAAAAAAAAAAAAAAAAAAAAAAAAAAAAAAAAAAAAAAAAAACCTAGTGTTGACCTAGACACTCAGTTCGTCACGCTCCGTCTAAATTTCGTGAATTTCATTGTTAAGTTTATGTAGTGTAGTTTATGACGCCAAGACGTTTAAAAAAAAAATTAGGTATTTTAGTTACTACCAAAAGCCATCTATCTATATTAAGAATTTCTAAGGTATTTTCTGATAAATATTACATAGGTAAAGGTACTTTTCTTTTTATTAAATAAAAGTAGTTTTTTAATTTATCAAATTTTACCTAATTCAAAATTATTTTGGTACAACAGTGATGTATTTAACTTATTGCAGGAGCTATCAAAACCTGTAAGTTTAGTCTCTCCGCATACTGCAATTACGTCGTTGTTGCACCAAGCGCTCGAAATGTCCTAACTATTCCTGGTGTGTGGCTACAGTATTAAAAAGTAAACATTTGACATTATCTGTAACAGGTTGGTAATTTATAGCAGATCAATCAATTGGAAATTTTAAAATATTTATTTATTTATTTTGCGTAATTTTTAGGCATAATCACGTAGGACATTGGTCAAAAAGAATCGCCATATTGAATGCGCAGTTTTTTTATTTGTTTTTTATAATGATTTATTTTTTAGCTTCACAGTTTTTAGCTTCACAGCTTTTAGTTTTTAGCTTCACAGTTCAGGACACTCCATTTCTCACTCGAGAAAATGAAACATTTATTTACATTTATGCATATTTTCATTTCTTCGCTCTGGACTCGAGGCAAAGCGCGGCGTTGACTTCCGCCACTCAACGCGCAATGCCTTCAGAACTCTGTGGAAAAGGGGGAACGGAGTGTCATAACATTAAGTTCCCTTTACCCTGCTGTTTACAGGATACAGCGTGAGCAGGTACCTATAATTTTCCAAAAAAAAAAACAAATTGAAAAAAAACTAAACTTAAATCTTTTTCCATAACCATAAGGTCTCGGTTTATGTCTCGGTGAAATTGACTTGTATGTTTATTTACAGTTTAGTGGCATACCATCTAGATTCTAGATGCTAACGCAAAGGAACGAGGGCCTTAACACTATGTTCCGTCTGCCTAGCTCGCTATGCGAGATAAGCGTGAAAGCTTAAGTAGAACGAAATTATAATTACACCTAAAAAACAAATAAATACCTACGTATAAGTGAATATAAATCGCTTCCATTAGTCGCCGTCCCCTCGAGATATTATAAGCGTGTGGACGTGAACCGGCAACTTTATCCATAAATACGGCGGCCATCTTGCCGCTGTCAAACTTTGAGCGTTCAGGAATTAAGCTATTTCAGCTTTGTATGCTTTGTGTTCGCTTAGTTTTTGTATATTAAGCGATTTAAAAATATAGGTTATTGGTTTGACGTGCATTGATTGTTTTTTTTGTAGTTCCAAGTTGTATGCTGCATATAGCAGGATAGACAGAGAATACCTACTACCTAGTGTTAAGGCGCTCCGTTCTGTACCTTCAAGTTTCCGCAAATTCTTTACCACAATTTTCAAGGCATTGCGTGTCGAATTTTGGAACACACAATGTCTGAAGTATTTGGCAGAAAAGTGGGGAACAGAAGTGTCTTAATGAGAACGGAGTGTCGTAACACTAAAAAAAAAAAATTAGCTTCGCGCTGTATCCCGCACACAGCAGGGTAGGCAGAGGGAACCTAGTGTTAAGACACTCCGTTCCCCACTTTCTGCCGAATTCTGGAGGCATTGCGTGTTGAGTGGCAGAACTCAACGTCGCGCTTAACCTCGACACCAGAGCGAAGAAATGGAAATATAAATTTAAAGAAATGGAAATATAAATTTAAAGAAATGGAAATATAAATTTAAAGTCGTAACACTAGGTTCCTAGATTACCTCTGCTTACTCTTGTATCTGCGGGATACAGTGTGAAGCTAAAAAACCTTATTTTATTCCTACTTCTTCGTATAATTTTGGCTATTACCTACTTATATTTACAAAACTGAGAAAATGAGTGAGAATGGAGTGTTATAGCGCTATATTTTCACGGGTTACCCTGCTATATGCGTTACGCTTTAGAAGCTAAACCTATACTAAACGTGATAGATACATTACAAAGTCAACGATCTTCACAGACGACTGACATCACTGACGTACCCAACGTCAGTGATAACAGTGATAACGACGTGGTAACATTTTAAATAATAATAAGAGAACACTTAGACGGAATTTTAAACTATAATAGTACCTAAATATGTATTGTTATCATTATAGCGTTGGGTTTTCCCATTGGGCAAGATTTTTTTTAGCTTCACACAGTATCCTGCACTTAGCAAGGTAGGCTGAGGGAACCTGGGATAGGTTCCCAGGTTAGGACGCTCCGACTCCATTAAGACACTTTCGCTCCCCACTTTCTGTTGAATTCTGGAGATATTGCGTGTTGAGCGCGTGAAATTCAACGCCGCGTTTTGCCTCGTTACCAGAGTAAGAAAATTAAATTATTAGATACATATTTCATTGCGTCGAGTGGATATCAAAACCACAACCAGTCGTGTTTACAGCGGCACGCCTGTGTCCCTTAAACTGCAGGAAAGATCTATAAAAGTGAAGATTAAAAACAATAAAATTAACCCCATATGTAAGAGGTAGTAAATAAGAAGTGTAAAACCATATAAAAATATTTTCACATGAACATTCCATAATCTTACAAAATAATTTCATCTTAACTTCAATAGATAAGTCATAAAAATATATCGCATTATTGACAAAAGATAAACCGCGACCTAATTTAAACATGTCCAAACTCCATAGAGATAAAACGCATTAAAAAGCAAATAATTCATACTTAACTGTCAGCTGTCAGGTGTCAGAATTGACAGGTGTCAAATGATTCGGAAATTACGGTGTGATTGAGACGGGCTTACCGATAAGTGTCGACATTATTTAACTTGTTGCATGTCATGATACCTACTTCCTTTTAAATTAATGTTTGAGAGGAAAAAATATTTTATTAGACAGTTGGGTTCGAACATGCATTTTTTTAGCTTTATCCTGTATCTCGTATATGTAGGGTAGGCAGAGTCTAGTGTTAAGAGAAAGACATTCAGTTTAGTGGATTTTTTATATTTTAACTGTAGCTAAGAAATGAAAATAATTCATTATTGTGAGTGGAAATCGAACCCACAGCCGCCGTCGTGTTGACGCCAATCCATACATGAAATGTCGTTGCGCCACGACGTCCTGAAATCATTAATTACCTTGTACATAATTTTATGAACGAAAAAAAAATCGAGAATATATTTAGGTATATTGTTATTAGGTATCACATTCTTCAACTTGTTCTCAAAATCAATTTGACCAACTTGTGATAATTGTATTATCATAAAACTTGGTGGGCCAAGTTCAACGAGACGAAATATTTAACATTTTAATTTCCTCGCTCGGGTAACGAGGCAAAGCTCATTGTAGAGTTCCGCCACTCAACGTGCAATGCCCAGAATTCGGTAGAAAGTGAAGGACCAAATGGGAACAAAGTATCTTAATATTAGGTAAAGATAGTTCTTTGTATTTAGTATCCCGCACATACCAGGTCAGTCAGGAACCTAGTGATAAGACACTCCGTTCCCCATTTTTCTCCGAATTCTCGAGGCATTGCGTGTTGGATGGCGGTACTCAACGCCGCGCATTGCCTCGACACTATATTGAAGAAATGAATATTAAATAAATATTTCATTTCCTCGAGTGGGGATCGAACCCACAACCAGTCGCGTGTTACACACGTGGCACATTTTGTGTCCCTGCGCCACAAGTGGCATCAAAAAGAAATGAATTTTTTCAGTAATAGGTAGCTTAGGTTACAACACTATAACATGGTATCATCGAGCTGGTGTGATGGAGTAAGGATCTGAATATTGGAATTCTTCAGATATTTCTAACTTTTTAGTAAACTACTTGAACTTAGACTAATATACATAATTTATAATAGCTCCAAGCACTTTTTAAAACAATTGTATAATATTATAGGTCTTGTATAAAGCGTAATGTGTCCTCAATGCCATCACATTTTAAATTGTCCATTTCTGACAATGTTATTTATGAGAAAAACACATAGGTAAGTGTTAAATTTGCATTAAGCAGGTATGTGTGCGACAAATGGGCTAATAGCTCGATTCCGATGATTCTTTTTTGTTGGAAAGGATTACAGGTAGATAGGTAGTTTATGAGATTCATAACAAAGTAATGGTAGTTTAATATTCAAAGTCGATTTTTTTTTAAATTATCATTTTTTATTTGACTAAATATTTTTTACTAAATAGATATTATATTATATATAGGTAAAGACGAAATTCAAATCGGCTGCCACAATGACCCCCACAGACTACATTTGACCCCAAATACACCCAACTAGAACAAACACCGTTATCTCCACAGTAGCACTCCAGTCACATTTGTGATAAGCTAATGCATTGTATCGCCTAAACTGACCATCGAAATCTTAAATTTTAGTACTAATATGTTATTTGGTTTCGCTTGATTGCCAAATTATATTAATGAAGAAAAAAACAAATAAATCAAATCAGCTTCACGCTGTATCCCGCACACAGCAGAGTAGGCAGAGGGAACTTAGTGTTAAGACACTTCGTTTCCCACTCCCCGCCGAATTTTTCAAGGCATTGCATGTTGATTGTGGAACTCAATGCCGGACTTTTTCATTGCTGCCAGAGCGAAGAAATGTTAACATTAATAAATAATAATTGATTCCCTCGAGTAGGGATAAAACCCACAACCGCCGAAAGAACCCTAATAAACGGAATTATATTATATAGTAATATATGTCAATATACTAATACGGTATCATCGCGCTGTCTTATGATGGAGCCAGGACTTGGATAGTGAATCTTTTCGTTCCTATTAATATAATTTATAGCTTTGAGCACATTTTGATTCTGTATTTTTTAATATAGCCTCAATAAAAAAAATAATGAAATAAATGAATTAATAATAAAGTTAAACAAGAAATATTTTCTTGAGATTGGAATAGCATATAAAAGTTTTAGTTAAGGCAGAAGTTCCGTTCTGATTTTAGGCTTAATAAACTTTAATGCATTTTATCCGGAAACGTCAAATTTTTTCTGTTTGTTATCTTTATATCCATAAATTACAGTAATTGAAGCAGTCGTGGCGTATGGGTACAGCGTGTGACGGAAGGCGTAATTGTTCGGGATTCGATTTCCACAAGGGATATGAATGATATTCGTTTCCTTACTTTTGTAACACCACCAATCAACACGGAATGTCTCGAAAATTGTGCGGTGCGTGGAAAACGGAGTGTATTAACACCATTATTATGTCACCCCTATCCGCTTGCTTGCTATATGTTGGATACCAGGAAGCTATAAAGAATAATTCTGTATAACATGTATTATAAATTGGCGATTTAAATTATAATTTTCGATACTGATCATAGCAAATTAATGCAAATGTAACAGACGGACATATTAACATATTATTACCTATATCTATATATATACAGACGTGATACGCAGTATAGTCAATAAACCATATCCACCGGTCATATGTTTGCTTTCACTCAGCGTCACTTAGCGTCAATTAGCGGTTGTGATAAAATATTAATTCTCTATGATAGCCGTACGTACATATACTGGTACTCGTACTGTTTACTGGTACTCGTACTGTTTGTATTGCAATTTAGCTGCTGGGCTTTTTGGAAATTGTGGGGAGTGGGGGTACTAATCCGTTTGTTCTAATACTTTTAATGTAAAGGGAGAGATGACACCAGTCGTGGCGCAGGAATACACTGTAAACGCGACAGATTTTGGGTTTGAAATGAAATATTTAATATTTTAATTGACTCGCTCTGGTAACGAGGCAAAACGCAAATTCAGTCCAGATTTATGAGGACAGTGGGGATTGAGTGACTTTACACTAAGTTAGTTGGGATATAGCGTGATGCTGAAACACAATGTGGAAGATAAGTTAAAGCAAGTGATGAAAGAATCAGTTTAACTAACTGAATCCGTAATTTGTGAAGAGATATACAAAATGGCAGGTACTAGCGGGCAGAGGGAACCTAGCGCTAAGACACTCCGTTCCCCACTTGACCCGCTGAATTTTCGAGACTCTAAAATTCGGTAGAACTCAACATCGAGGTTAGTTTACCAGATCGGGAAAATGAAAATGAATTCATATAAAACATAATTTTTGTTCATATTCATCGTATTAAAGTTAAGAAATTAATTTAATTTAGTAAATTTAAATACAGTTATCACATAGTGACTTAGTTAAGAGTGAAAGTAAATACCCGCGAGGTATATAAAGCGTGTAGGTAGGTAGTAGAGTGGGTGCGATTAAAACAATTAACCGCGTGAGGACGTATCGGACGCAAGTCATAAGCGGTACCGAAAAATTATCAAAATATTCAAAATTCTCAAGGGAATTTAAGAATGGAAAAATGAGACACCTGTCTCGCATGACCTCCAGAAAACCATAAAATATGTAAATAAAATTCAATTCTATTATGTTCTCATATGCTTGTGTTAAAATCTAAGAAATTCAATTTGACCCATATGGTACAATTGTATGATCATGAAGTTTGGCAGATTTATCTACTTACGTAACTTAGGTATAACAAGGAAATATTTAATTATGGTATAATGTTTACAGTTGCTGTTGCACACTAGTAGATAATGTATTAGTTTTTAGCTTCATCCTGTATCCCGCATATAACAGGATACATAGGAACAGCCATATCTCGCATATAACAAGATACATAGGAACTACAACTAGATTCACACATACAGTGTGAATCTAGTTGTAGTTCTAGTTCTATACTCCGTTCCCCATATTCCTCTAAATTTTCAAGATATTACGTGTTTTGTCACGAAAGTCGCTTCAATTTTATTAAAATTGTAACTCATGAAAGAAATCCGCACAATATATAATATAATACTGCGGCGTAACGCGTCGCTTGTGTGACAATAAAACAATTAGCTGAGTGCGCGTGTTGGTGTGCGGTGGCAGAGAGAGCGGGGCTTGTTTTCTATTGTTGGTATTTTTTTTATTTCTACCTAGCTTATTCTTTATTATTGGACATATATAAAAACATTTAAAAATGTTTTTAGTATTTTTTTAAAATTATTTATTAATAATATTTTATAATTATAAAATTATAACTATTTCATAAAACACGTTTATTATTGTATTTAATGACATCATTTTATAATAAACAAAAATAATGAGAACCACTAATCCTACCCAAAATATACACATTATATGCCAAAATAAGAAATATAAAACGGGAAATAACGTATATTTACAATGTTTTCGCATCCTTAGTTAGACTTTAAATAGAGTGCCATCATGTATTAATATGTAATAATATTTAGTATTAACTATTAAAATTACTTAAATTTATATTTCCATTTCTTCGCTCTGGTGTCGAGGTTAAGCGCGGCGTTGAGTTCTGCCACTCAACACGCAATGCCTCCAGAATTCGGCAGAAAGTGGGGAACGGAGTGTCTTAACACTAGGTTCCCTCTGCCTACCCTGCTGTGTGCGGGATACAGCGTGAAGCTAATTTAATTTAATTTAATTTTTATTAAAATTATTCAACTGTACTTAATATGTAATATAATTTAGGTTACTGTTCACATATATACAATTTTTTATCTTTTCCAATTAGACGTTCTAATACTAAAAGCACATTGACGCCCTCTTCCGCATAGTAGTGTAAGCAAGGAAGTAGTATTAAGACACTTCGTTCGCGAAAAGTGTCTAATTTTCTAGACATGTGGTGAGTGGTGGAACTTAACGTTGCGCTTTCTGCTGCAAGAGAGTTTAAGAGCCAGTTTAATGCCAAAGTCACTTATAATAACTCTAAATATCATACACAAAGACACAAACTAATTAACTTTTCAATTTCACAGCTCTCAATAGATATTTATCTAATATACATACATACATATATCTAAGTATGTATGTATGTATGTATGAGAGCCTGAAAGGACAAAACGTTCCATACATACACACTATACAACGTACATCGCTGTGTAGAGAGTAGGCGCGATTAAAACAATTAACACAGATGGAGTGAGTGGTGTGGTGCAAGTTGTGAGAGGTGGAGGTTTTGTTATTTTTACTATTAGCTTTATATTAATATAGGAATCTTTAAATTGCTTTTGATGATTGACTAACTATATGTATATTTAAAAATATATATGTATATATATTTAATCAGTGTGTTGATGTTTATTTCACGTATTTTTCACCTTTATAATTATGGACTAGGTGAGCTATCAGATTTCAGAGTTAAAAAAGATTTTTGTTTTATACAAGGGAATACTTAATTTAGATTAAATCGTTTTTGTTTGTATAAATATGTAACTGTTGGACACATCAAGAGCTTGTATAATAATATACTATCCAAGTTACTTAAACCACCACTCAACTCGAAATGTCTTGAAATTTAGACGGCGTGTGGGGCTGAGTGTTGGGTAGACGTAATGTGAACACTACGTTTTCTTTGCCTTCTTTTATTGAAAATTCCGTAACAAAATCCATAACTTATTCAAACTGTTCAAAACATCGTTTTTATAATAGAATTTGAATTAGTAGTTACGTTAAAAAGTAGCTTTACGTTTTCCCTCGTTATATGCTGCATATGGGTAATAATAGGTAGAGCCCTAGTTTTAATAGAGAAGGACAGGGAAAAGTGGGAAACAGAGCATTTCCTGTCGAATTGTTCGAGTCGAAACACGACTTGTTTTGGGTTCGATCCAGCCTGGGGGAAATAAAATATTTATTTAAATTTATATTTCCATTTCTTCCTCTGGTATCCAGGCAAAGCACGACGTTGAGTTCCATTCAACAAGCAATGCCTCCAAATTCGGAAAGTGAGGCACGAAGTGTCTTAACCTAGTGTTAAGTTCCCCCTACCTACCCTGCTGTATATATATACCCTACTCGCTACCCGCTACCGTCTCTCCCGTGTACAGCTCTCCGTTAGCAACTCGCAGCGTAATTCGTCGGGTAATGGCTCCCTCGGCAGATCTTTAATCTGATCGCTAATTGGATGGCGAGCAGGGACGGATTCGGTATTATTTTATATACTTTATCAGTTTTTTTTTCATTTCAAGTTCAAGTTCCTGCATAACTGACTTCGACATTTCGAAATATTGCGTGTAGTAATTAGACTGGAGATATCGAAATTAGACACTGGTGGACTTAGAACGAGAAAATTAGAATTAGAATATAGATAAGTTTGGGGTAAAAAAAAGATAACTACAATCCCGTTAGAAAAATTACCGTAAACTCAGTTACGATGAACACTTATAATCTATTTTTCTTATTAAATAAAATAATATACCACTTCAGTTAAGAACTAGTTAATAATAGCTAGCGCTAGTTAATAATAGCTAACAGTTAGTTAATAATAGCTAGCGCCAAGCATTATGTTTTGCTTTTTATTCTAAGTCAATTGGTTGAGATATACATATATTGTTTTTTTCTGATCTGTTCAAATATAAATATATTATAATTATTCTAAACAACAACAGAGATTTCTTTAAATGAGAATTCGACCCACAACTATTGATTATAATCAAATATTTTACAACCGCGCCCTAATGGCGTCAAAAATGTAAATAATTATATAAAATAAATTTATACAAAACATGGCTGGTGCCGTGAAGGAGGCAGTTAGAGTGCAATAAGTACCGTTTTCACTAATCTTGGCAATTAGTCGGGTGACGTAGGCCAGGAGCTGGTGGTTAGAATGCTCTTTTTAAATTAAATTATTTTTTAATTTTACGTTATATTTCACATATGTGTCAAGGCACTCAGTTTTTTACTTTATATTTCAACATTATGAATTTAGTGTTATTTATAATAGATGAAAATATATTTTTTATAAAGACTCATACCAATTAGAAATCAGATTAGAATCAGGAATCTGCTCTAGTGGTATTATTATTAAAAATGTGTTATACATAGAATTTAATGTCTAAATATTGAGTGATTATTGGTTTTAAGCTTTATCCTCAGTGATAGTTTGAATAATAAAACATAAATAAATCAGCTTCACGCTGTATCCCACACAGAACAGGGTAGGCAGAGGGAACTTAGTGTTAAGACACTCCGTTCCCCACTCTCTGCCGAATTCTGGAGGCATTGCGTGTTGGGTGGCAGAACTGAACGCCGCGCTTTGCCTCGACACCAGAGCGAAGAAATGGAATTATAAATTTAAGTAAATATTTCATCTCCTCGAGTGGGGATCGAATCCACAACCAGTCGGTTTTACAGTCACACTTTGTGCCCCTGCACCACTACTGCTAGATTTTAAATAATACACTAAATAAATAGTAGAACTACTATTATATGAATAAGATGCTTCTCAAGCTTTTGTTTGTATATGTTTTTTCTGTCACTGTGTGTAGCTGACACAAATCACAGCAACAAACTCACCATTTATGTCCGACCGAAACAAGGTTTCTGGTTTTATGCCAAAACCGAAATAGAATATTCGTATCTGGTACAGCCTATTTTTGACCGAAATCGAAACGATAGCTGAAACTGGCCAAACATTTGGTCGGTCACTGAACATGCAATAAACGAAATAAAATCTACGACGCCGCCCCCTAGACTATCGGGGGAGCATAAAGGAGCAAATTAAAGTCGCTAACGTGCTCAGCATTCATTCTGATTGCCGACAGACAACAGAGCGGGACTGCGCCCTAAACTGAGCTGAATTTACTTATATATCTACATAAAGATTATAAAATAAATAATTATTTAAATAGCTTTATAATAATAACTAGCGGTCTGCCCACGGCTTCGCCCGCTTAAAATACATGATTATTAATTTAATAAGCAGAATTGACTGACAACTATGATGACTTCTAATGTGGTTTTTTTATTACTTTAATCTAATATGATTTTTTTACGACATTATCGTAATTTTTATAAGAATTTTTGATTGTTTCGAACTAAAAAATACGACCAATGTTGATATTTGATATTCATAAAATATACATAAAGCTAATTATTTATTATATGTATATATTTTTGTAACATTACGTTCTTTTTACCTATGTTATGTTTTTTAAAGCTCTGTTAAATGTGCTGATGTCACTTAATAATTTAATGTACTGCTTCAGAAACAGCCTTAAATGTTAAATTATTGATTTGGGTAAGGATTCATATAATAATATTCTTTGTAAAATAACTGTTATGTTTGCACATTAACTCCTGTACACTTATTAAATTAGTTACACATATTATTAGCTAAATGGTAAATATGTAGTTATTACAGTGTACACGTAGAAAGGATGTTTTTAGGCGTTTTTATATAGATTTATTTCAAACGAACGAACGAACTAAAAAATCTTTGTATTTACTTGATATTTCTTTCAAGATCAAATCGTTCTTTATCTCTGTGTTGAATTAATTACGATTTAAACTTAACTGTTATGATTTATGAAGGTAATCTCCACTAACAATTCAATTTTGTTTACTTTATTGTATAAAATATTATATTATATAATATTTTATACAATAAGTACTTCATTCAATAAGTGCTTCAAAAATATATATTTTTATCAACAGTCATATAACCAAGACATTCGAATGTCATTCTTTAGCCAGGAGTCTTACCAGCACGATTGTCATATAACATTCGCAAGCAAACTAGATGTGT